>CM065392.1:5997500-6165000 GCA_033060915.1 Euryodendron excelsum | reverse complement strand
TGGCATGGAAGATGTAAAGCCTATAAGTACTCCAATGAGTACTATAACAAAATTGGATAACGATGAGAAATGTAAGACACTAGATACTAAATTTTATAGAAGCATGATAAGTTCTCTATTGTATGTAACTGCTAGTAAACCAGATATAATGTTTAGTATTTGCTTATGTGCTCATTTTCAATCCAATCCTAAAGAATCTCATGTGATTGCTATAAAGAGAATTTTTCATTATTTTAAGCGCACACCAAACCTTGGATTATGGTATCCAAATGGTACATATTTTAATTTGAATGCATATACTGGCGCTGACTATACGGGGAGTAGAGTTGATAGAAAGAGCACAAGTAGCTCTTGCCAACTCCTAGGCAATATGATTGTATCTTGGTATAGCAAGAAACAAAATTCAGTTGCTCTCTCCACAGCTGAGGCTGAATATGTAGCAGCTGGCAGTTGTTGTGCTCAAGTGTTATGGATCAAGCAACAATTAAAAAATTATGGAATCTTGTTTGATCATATTCCTATTAAGTGTGATAATACTAGTGTTATAAACTTGACTAAAAATCTTGTTCAACACTCTCGCACAAAGCACATTGAAATTAGATATCACTTTATACGAGATCACGTACAAAAAGGTGATATTGAACTTGACTTTGTGTGCACCAAAATGCAATTGGCTGATATCTTTACTAAACCATTGAGTGAAGATCGTTTTTGTATGATAAGAACAGAATTAGGGATGAGTGATCCTATGCTTTAAAATTTGATTAATTCGAGTGAAATTTGTGTTTTGAATGTTTTAAATGTGTTTATTATTCATATGAATTGTATTTCTTGAATTTATGATTCATTGCATAATCATATTAAGACATTCTTTATCTCAAAACTTAAAAAATGTCATATCCTGAATTCCTTATAATTGACATGCCCAGTCTGGTCGCATAAGTCGACACTCCATTTCAATGAGTCGACTCATCACGATAGTGGACTCAAATTATTTCATTAACAGGCAAGTGTCGACTCATTAAATTCATGAGTCGCCTAATGAGTTGGGCCTATATATTTTCACGAAGTCCACTTTACAAACATTCGAAATTTCCGTTTCACTCATTCACTCTCACTCTTTTTCTCTCCTGCTCCCCTGTTCGCACCAAAGCCCAACTGTTACTCCCGAACCATCACAAATCTTCACCTCAATCTCATTATAAACCCTAATCGACTCCATTCCATCCTCTCTCAACGTTCCTAATCCCTCAATAGCTCCTAAAATCGAACAAGGACGAGAAACATGATGGACATGCTTCAAAGCATGAACCAAAAGCTTGATGATGGGTTATTGCAGTTGAAAAGTCTTAAGCAAGACATGATTCAACTCAAAGTGGTTCAAGGTATTGTAGTGGAGGAAGAGGAAGTGGAAAAGGAACCGAAAAATGAAGAGAGAAATGAGGGAGAACAAAACCCTGAAACTGTTTACACAACTCCAAGCAGAGCTCAACAAGAGAAGGAACCAGAGGAAGAATTGGAGGACACAGAAGTTGAATATGAGGATGAGCCTGTAGATGGTCTCTCTGAGGATGAATCTGAGGATGCTGCACCAAGAAAGAAAGCTGGTTCAGCAAAGCGAGCCACACCATCTACCTCAGTTTCTAGATTTGTGTGAAGGAGACCATATGGTCTGAGGTCTAGACCCTTTTTTGATCCATCCAATACTGCCTCGGATCCTGTTGATTTATCACTCTCTCCCTCTCCATTTCCTTAAAACTCCTCCAAAATCCTCCAACATCATCTTGAATACTCATGGCTTTGTCACTCATGGCCCTGTTATAACATTTTTTTTTTGTTTTGGCATACTTTTTTGTGAATATTAACTGTAAAACATTTTTGTGTAATCACAGTCTTGAATGAATGAAATGTAATTCTGTTCTGGTGCTCAATTAATTTTTTTGGTTTCTTGCTTACTTGATTGCTTTTCTGTTTATATAATTTATTTTGTTTTAATATTTTTTTGCTATTGTTCTTGTCTATAATTTTCATTCTCTTTCTCTTTTTGATGAATTAACAAAAAGGGGGAGAAAAATTGGACAATGAATGTATAAGTACAATGTGTGTGTGTTTCTTGAAAGTGAATTGCACATATTTTAGAATTGGAGAAGAATTGGACATAATAGATTGAGTGTAAACTTAGCCAACAACCAGAATTAGGGTGAAGAATTGAACAATGTGTGTTTGTTGATAAATGAATTGCACTTGTATTAAAATGTACATTGAAGTGTTTGATCAATTGGCATTGAATAGATATGAAATGATTTGCATGTTAACTGATCAACATCAAACATGTTCTCAGGAGGAGTAACATGAATCATACCCTCAATTTGTTTTTAAATTAATTGACAAAAACTCCCTGAAAGCTATTTTTGAAAAGTCCTCTGTCTTTTAAGCATCATTTGCTTAATTACGAAACAAAGGGGGAGTTCCCTTCTGGTATCTCATTTAAATCTGTCCATTTCATTTAGTCATATATCAACTTATTTTGCAAAGGTTTTGTCATCATCAAAAAGGGGGAGATTGTTGACTCAAGGTTGATCCCCATGTTGATTTTGATGATAACCAAACCTTGTGTTATTTTACTAATATATTTACTTAGTGTGCAGATTAATGAAGTTCATAATTTAGATTTAAAATTCAACTTTAAGTTTAATACATGTCAAAGTAAATGCACAACAAGCTTAGGATCAAGTAATAAACTCTAAGAGCTATGTAATGAATCAAACAGAGCATTGACGACTATTTCTACTTCAAACAAATGATTTGTATTTGAAGAGATTGAAGGTGTTCAAATAAAGTTTTCATCAAGTATGCATAGACTCAATAAAATTGACTTGCATTCAAAAAGATTGAAGACTTCATCAGAGTGTGCAAAGATCAGTTGAAGATGATTTGATTGTAAAGAGATTGAAAAAGCTTAAAAGAAGACTTCATCAAGTGTGCAAAAAGTCAATTCAAGATAATGTGATTGAAAGTTGCTTAAGAAGAAAATTAATCTTGATTGCTTGATCTCTACATGGAATCCAAGTAAAGAATTCTTCTGAGATGTAAAGAATCAATGAAGACAATATGTTTGAATAGACTTCATCAAGCTTACAAAAGTCTCATTGAGGTGATTTCAAAGAAGAAAAGAAGAAAAGAAGAATTTCTAGCAAAGAGAAGAAATAAAAAATGAAGCTTTTTGAAGCTCTACATAAAAGAAAAAGCTTGACATTGGAAGAGAAAGCTCTACAATAAAAGAGGAAGCTTCGCAACAAAGAAGAAGAGATCAACATTGATAAGATGAAGCCCTGACAGTTTGGAAGTCAAGAAAAGATGAATATCAAATGATTGATTCAATCCAAATTGAATAGAAGCTAACTTTGATGAGTTAAAGAGTTTGATTGATCATCGTACTCCAAAGAGAAGACTCCTTGAAGATCTTATAATATTGCAGAAGATGAGCTCGATCATTGGAAAACAGAGTGAAGATTTTTGGGCAATGAGCCGACTCATGGAAATGAAGAGTCGACTCATGAAGATAGAAGTAAAAAGTTGAAGACTAAATGATCAATAAGTCGGCCCTGAAATATAAAAAATCGACTCATGAACACTGAAACAAGATTTCTGTGCAAAGAGTCGACTCATGGAAATGAAGAGCCGACTCATGAAGATAGAAGCAAAATGATTTGAAAATAGAATGATCAATGAGCTGACTCATGGAATTGAAGAGTCGACCTATTGAGACAGTGAACAACATCTAAAAAATGCAGACCAGATGAGTCGACCCATTAAGCCTAGAGTCGACCCCTGGGATATAACGGCTAGTTTTTCTTACGTTATAACGGATTAGACGTGCATTAAATGAGCCCCAACAACTTCCAATGGATGAAATGAATACATGGGTTTATATACAAGCTTCCAACTGCATTTATACAAGAAGAGAGAAAGAAAACAAACATCCATTGACTAATCAAACTGAAAATTCTAAACATTCTGTTTGTCTTCACTTTGTGAGCTTTGATTATTTAAATCCACTTTTGTTAGAGAGTTTGTAAATAATTTATATATCTTTATACACTTGTAAGTGAGAGTTTGAGAGTTCTCTTGTGGAAGAAAAACTCTTGTAAGCTTGAGTGGATCTTGGAAAAAACCACTTGGTAGCTGAAGAACTTGGGAAGAAGTTCTTGTGTGTATAATGAGCTGAGTACTTGGTCAATCAGCATCCATTTGTAATTAGAGATTACACAGTGGAGGAAGGCATCAAGGGGTCTTGGGGTGAGAATGTAGACCATGAATTGTGGTTAAACCTCGGTAATTCTTTGTATTCTTTCTATTGCTATGTTTTCTATTCTTCCTTTGATCACATTACTTTATATATAGATTGATCACTGTTACTTTGATTAGATTAATTTTAATTAATCATAATTGTCATTAATTTTTAAAAAACTCAATTCACCCCCGCTCTTGGGTTGCCTTTTGGGCCAACAAGAGGATCGCTGAGGTGAGAGGTATCACCTCGATCACATAGGATCTCGAGTCCCTTGGGGTCGAGGAGAACCTTCCAACCTCAGTTTGGCTAGCAGAAAGTATCTTGAGCACATGACCTTAGTGGCCACGTGTCATCCAGATATATATCATGAACTAAAGCCTGCTACCCTAAGGGTAAGCAGAGACGAAGAGAGGAGGCAAACCCATGCTAAAGTATTGTTAGAGTACTACTCCCATTCTCTCTGTTCACAATCAGTTCTGTCCTTCACCTCCATACAACCCTACTGTCCGTGCTGATCCTCTGGTAATTCCTATCTCTCCAAACCCATAGTTTACATCATCTACATTAAGGCGACTCCACTGGGGATATAGGGTTGGTGGATGGTCAGCACTCGTAGAGGTCTACGAACAATTCCAGAGAACACTAAATAAGAGGCTTCGTCTGGTCGTCATCCAGAACTTACTCACAGTATCACTGACAACGCCTCCACCCTAGGTCTGGTCGAAATGCTCGTGACTCTACAAAAGTTGGGTGACACCATACTTGCCCTAGTTCCCAGAGTGATCCCGGCCTAGCTAATGACTAATGTCGATCAAGTTAGCCCGTCCAATGTAATCCCACCACCGATTCAGGAACCAATTTTGCAAGTCAGGGCAAATCCAACTCCCACTATTAACTCAGTTTTGCCAGTAGCAGAATAGCTCACACCAGGTACGAGTATCGCCTCTGGGGTATAACCCATAAATGACACTGACTCTGACTTTACTGCTCTCCCTCAGTAGTTCGTCACTATGGCAGATATACAAGCAATATTGCTACAAAAAAGGATAAAGCAAAGCATGCCTTCATTACCTGATCCAGACATTAAGCCACCGTATCCAGCTGGGATTCTTACTTTGCCTTACCTTGAGGGAAATACTACTCCCAAATTCCTCCATTTTGATAGAAGGGCTGACAATGCCAAAGAACACGTTGTTAGATTCATCAAATCCCTAGGGGTTCATGGATCTAACACGAACCTTCACTTTCGAGAATTTTTTAAATCCCTCATAGACAGGGTATATAGTTGGTATGTCAATTTACCTACTGATTCTATCCTAACTTGGGAAGATATGGTCAACAAGTTTTACACAAAATTTTTCCAAGCATAGGAGTGAGTCACGTCCTTCTCCCTAGTGTCCGAAGTCTAGCAACTGAGAGAGGATATCCTCAGTTTTGTCCAAAGGTTTCAAGACCGGGCAGTGGAATGTCACGAGCAAATCGAGGAAATCAAACTCGTAGAGATATGTGTTCGTGGGACGCTTCAAGAATATCGAGTTTATCTTATGAACCAATCGATCCCCACCTTTCCTGTGCTGCATGAAGTTGCTTAAAATTTCAGGACCACTGTCAAGCCACCTACCCGAGGAAATGGGTGGAAGGGCAACAAAAATCAAGTCGCTGCAGCATCCACTACTTTGAAACGAAAAACACAAGGGGGTGGTTCGAGGGGAAAAAAACTAAAGGAATATGAAGATACCCCTCCTTACCTTGCGCTATAAATGAGGTCAAACTCCTGGTGGAAGAATGGGTCAATAAAGGGAGCCTGACACTTCCCGAGGCGAAAGAAATAATCTTCAAGAGAGATAGATAAAGCAATGCTTTTTGCATATACCATAAGACCCTAAAGCACTCCACAGAGGACTGCTGGACCTTGAAGAGAATTTTCCAAAAGAAACTTGATGCAAAGGACTTATACTTAAAAAATAGGAAGCAACTTGATGTTTGAACCAACCAATATCTGAAACATGTAAACAAAGTAAAGAATGTGAGCATGGTAGCTTATTATGACCCTATTGAAGCAGATGAAGGATATGATGATTTCTTGAGCCAATGGAGAGAAGATTATAAGCTTGATGATGATGAATTCTATAAGGCTAATATGGCATCTTACTTTGATGAGAATGAGGAGTTGGCAGATTACCAGCCACCCCCTGTAGTGGTTGATCGTGACATGCAGGCCAAGACATTACAAAATTGTGCCAAATTCAAACGATTCTTCGATCAACTTGGGTTCTCCAGCAATGCTCAATTAAAAGCCATGAAGTCCATAATTTAGATTGTAGCTGATCATCATTAGGAATGCTTGGGACTTGAAGGGTCAGTCCTTCGAGATATCTGAGACAATTCCAGTACTATCACATTCTTAGAGGTAAATTGAAAACACCCATTCCCACATAACAGACCATTTGTAAGCACCCCATTTTTGCCTGCTCGGCGATCTCTAGCCCGACCGGGTTCGGTTTCCAACACCACATCACGTGCAAGCTCAAGATGAGCCTTTCAATCTCCAATTCAGTCAACTGGTCACTTCTTGGGCCCACAAGGACCCGCTGGAGCCATAAGTACCATTATTTCAAGCAGCTTTCCAAATCGGGTGGTCTTGGAAACCAACGCCATCTAGGTAGCTTCCCGGGATCGAGCGATCTCGAGGACCAACGCCTCATCAAATTCCAGACGGTTCACTTCTGGCGCCTGTTAGCCCGCCAATGTAGAATGTCCGTCATTCGGTAGTTCTCCGGGACCAGGCGCTCTCGGAGACTAACACCACCCTCACAGGTAGCTTTTTAAGACCAGGCGTTCTTAGGAACTGACACCACCCTACAGGTAGCTCTCTAAGACCAGGCGTTCTTTGGGACCAACACCGCACAGGTAGCTTTTCGAGACAAGGTGGTTTCGGGAACCAACACCTAGGTCAACACCGGCGCCTGCTAGCCCGACTTGGCGAAAAATGACCAAACCTGCCCCTTGGGCCTCTAGGCACGTTTTGGAAAAGTTCAAAATCCCTCAAAACAATAATTCCATCCTTCCAAAATGTTGTTAAACCATTACGCGTCCCCCACATGCCATTTGGTCCAAATTCGGTCCTATTCCGGCCCACTCCAGTCAAAATGACGATTTTGCCCCTAAACACCTCAACACTACGCAAACCTCGCTGAACGGTAAAAGACTCTCCCAAAACCATCCCTGAACAACCCTACACACTTAACACAACATACTAAACCATTCCTGACCATTTCCAGCCAACCTTGGTCAAAATGACCTTTTTGCCCTTGGAAGCCCAAATATGCCTCGAAACAGCACCGGCCTTGGGATTTCGAGTAGAGGGTTTCACCACACGCCCTTGTTTAACCCAAGGAGGACCCTACGACACTAAACTCACATGACTCGATAAAAGTTTCCTAGAGCGTTTCGCAGACGCTCCGCCTAAATTGTCTTTTCCTCCGATTCCCTGGTTAAAACGCACCGTCAACTGACTTGAGAAATGCATAAATCAGGGAATTCTCGAAAGATCGTCCATAGATCTTTCCATCGATATGGTTTGATTGAATAGATCGCTTCCCGAAGCCCTCCATCATACGGTGTGAAAATTATAACTTTTAGCAACCCCTGGAGCGTCTCACAGACGCTCCACCAAGGTTAACTTTTTGTCCGATTTTCTAATCAAAACGTATCATCAAACGACTTGAGAAATGCGTAAATTTAGAAATTCTCGAAAGTATTTCTAGAGTACTTTCCATCGGTACGGTCCGATCGAAATGATCGCTTCCCGAAGGCCCTGATCACACGAAAAGAAAATAGCCACTTTCAAACACCCCTGGAGTGTATCACAGACGCTCCGCAAAAGTGACCTTTTTGGCACACTTCCCAAGATAATATCCCACGCTTCCAAACATAATTCAAACTTCTTGAAAACATGAAAGTTCACCGGAAGCCTTGGGAGGATATACTGAGTGCGATCGATTCCCCCGAAACCTTCCCGATTGACTCAATTATCGAGGCAAAGTTTGGACGAACCTTCCCAGTGATGAAGCGTATGCTACATGTGCTCAAATTTTGATCAGATCGATCGAATTTTGATTAACGATCGAGATTTAACCAGTACATAGGGTGCCACATGTCATCCTGGCAATGGAACAGTACCTGTGCATGTCCTACATGCACAAGGCCAAATTTTGGCCATGCGCATGTAGCACATGCGCTAGGCTTGTTCCAGATTGCCTATAAATAGAGGTCTCCCCCTTTGCATATTCCAGGTCCGAAATTGATATGAAACTTTGCTGAAATCACTCCAGAACTGCGAATTTCTACAAATACTTCATCCCTCCAACACTTAGGTTAGGTTCCATCATCCCCAAGCCTATATACTTCACATATAAAGCCTTATACACCATCAAACACTCCCTACCAGCCCTATAAGCCTTCTTGAAGTCATCCAAGCTCCCATCAAAGCATCCCTTGAAGACTACAAGTGTGTTGAAGGTAAAATGTGGTATCCCTTTTGCATTTGTGCTCTCCCCCACTCTTTTTTTCTCCCTCGTAGCCTACTTAGGCTATTCTCTATTTTAATACCCATCTTCAACCCCCCTTTCTTGCATGCTTGAGCCAAGATGGCTCTTAGATCATGCATAGAGGAAAGCAAGTGAGAGCCACCGTGTAGGGGGACCTCTCACTAGCCTACTTTAAGATGGTATGGCCTAAGAGCCCCTTGTTTATGTGGTGTAGCCTAAAAGCCTTGTATGTGAATCATGACCCCTTGCATATTACTATTTTGATCATATCTTGTGTGCTTGGCTTCATTTTATGCTTATTGTCATGTTTCACAATACTTACATTGTTTTTAATTTTATGACATTTCCAAGTTCTACATTTCTTTCAAAAATTGTTCTAAAAGTTGGCCACTTGAAGTGTAGGATGAGATTTTAGGAATTATGTCTTAGAAGACCTCCTACTAATCCCCTAACTTTCATTTTGGTATCATGACATGTTAATTTACATAAGGGTTGCTTTCTAATTCTCTAATTTTCAAGACTTCCATTCTTTTAAGTGTAGTGGTTGGAATGGCCCCATGGAACCCTTACTTGAGTGGTCTTCCTTTGTTTGGCCATATGAACCCTTTCTTGATGGAATGGTCCCCTTGAAAAGTGATTTTCAAAATCCTTCTCAAAAGTTGATTTTCAAAAATGCATTCTCTCTATCTTCGCATCAAAAATGATTTTCCAAAAATTGCCATCCTTATGTTTGATTTTAGAAACCCCCACTCTTGTCAAGATAAATGTTATAATGGCCATAAGGAAACCTTCCTTGGAATGGTCTCCAATCACCAACCATATAAACCATACTCTTGGCTAGAGTCAAAATTTTCATGGAAATGATCTTCAAAAAGTTTGCCAACCAAGGTCCATGGCATAACATGTCTTGTTTTTCAAAACTCTTTCCAAAAGTGCATCAAACCAACTTTCAAAACCATTTTACAACCTAACCCTAGGTTAACTTGACCCTAGTTATCCAACCCTAGGTTACCTTGACCCTAGATTATCCAACCCTAGATTAACTTAACCTAAGGTCACCTTAACCTTAGGTTAACCTAGCCCAAGTTAGTTAACCATAGGTCATATTAACCCTAGGTTAACCTAACCCAAGTTAGTTAACTATAGGTCACCTTAACCCTAGGTTAACCTAACCCAAGTTAGTTGACCTTAGGTCACCCCTAACCCTAGGCCAACCCTACTTAGGTTCGTATACTTCAAGGTTCCAACTCTTGAACCCTTTTTTTTAAAATGACCATTCAAACTTTCAAATTATCCTCATAACTTATTTTTTCAAAACTTCCCACTCTCATGATTTAAAAAACCCAACTCCATAAACTCTTCTAATGTTCTTACATTCCATCTTCAAGGCATTTCCAAAAAACGTTTTCAAAAGGTCACAAACCTAAGGTGTCCCTAGCTCTCTCATGGTTAGGGATTCTAAGGACAAGTGATAAATCAAGAACAGCCTCTAAGGTTGTCCATATTAGGATTCCAAACCCTTAGTCATTTCCAAAAACCACTCTCCAAACCAATTCATCAAAATATTCCTCCAAGGTTTTCAAAACAAAACTTTAAAAACACTTTCAAGTTCCCTTGAGTCACGATAAAGCCTTTTCTTTCCAAAACTCCTTTAAAGTGATCCAAAATCACTTCAAAAAACACTCCACCATTCAATTTTAAGTTAAAACCTCCAAGACCACAAAGGGTCTTCAATTCCCAAAAACCTCAAAGTGTCTTAAACTTTTCCCAAGACCTCAAAGTGTCTTAAACTCTTTTAAAAGACCTCCAAATGTCTTGAACTTTTCCAAAGACCTCAAAGTGTCTTAAACTTTTTCAAAGACCCAAAGTGTCTTTAAACCTTCCAAAGGCCCTAATGCGTCTATTTTTCATCGGGCTCTTGCTCAAACTACGATTGATCTGATTCTCGCCAAATGAGATACATAGGCAACCTAAAATGGTGCAGTCATAACTTTTATTCCAACTCCAATCCTTTTTTCAAAAAATTCTAATTAATTCAAAGTTCCTATTCCAAACTTTCTTAAAACCCTTATTATTTTCAAACTTCTTCCAAAAACTTGTATCTTGCATCATCCATCCGAAAAGTGATGACAAGACCCCGTTTTTCAAAATTCTAAAGTGGATATTACGTGGACAATGGTAACCGGTTATTCTACTGAGTGAACAAATGGTGATTAGACATGTAGGTACTGAAAGGGCAGGGTAGGGTGATGATCTTAGGATATATTCCCTACACGTAACCAACCTCCGAACCATAGATTTCTGTTTTCAAATGACCAAAATGGAGTTATTTTCCAAAAGGGGCTTAAATCTTTCCAAAGGTTGCCAAACAACCTATTTTCTTAAAAACCCTCTCATGAGGAAGTTTTCAAAAACTTTTTCCAAAAACCCTAAGTTTAATTTTCGAATTAACGCTTAGTTTTAGGTGCCCTAACTCACGTTAATCAAGTTAGGTGGCGACTCCTATTTTTCTAAAAAGCCCTTAGTTAAATCAATTTTCAAACCTAGTCGCACTTGTCCTTCTAGGAGGACGAGTTCTAGTGACAGAGTTCCGTGCTTTAGGGTCTCAGAGCCGAAAGGACCTTGGACACCCCAAAAACTGGGGCACGACACCATTGTATATGACTGCTTACATCAATGGAGTGAGATTCGAGAGAGCCTTTCTTGAAGGAGAAGCATCGATAAATATCATGCCCTGAGAGACCTTCGAAAGGACTCAGATCCCTGAAAATTGCCTGATAAGTTAGTCAATGTCTATCATTGGGTTTGGGGGAGAAAAGAGAGCAACCTTCGGTTATGTAGTTGTCAATCTTGTAGTGGGGAAGATTCGACTAGCAACCAAATTTCATATGATTGATACTGACACAAACTAGCATGTTATACTTGGAAAGACTTGGATGTAAAAATATGGGGCGATCCCCTAGAGCTATCATCAGT
Organism: Euryodendron excelsum; assembly: GCA_033060915.1. Taxonomy (NCBI): domain Eukaryota; kingdom Viridiplantae; phylum Streptophyta; class Magnoliopsida; order Ericales; family Pentaphylacaceae; genus Euryodendron; species Euryodendron excelsum. Next base: position 6,153,180 of record CM065392.1, on the reverse strand, counting down.
GCATGAAAGGTAAATGGGCATGCAACACTGTTACCATTAAAGTTTCAGATCATCCATTCGAAGTAAACAAAACCCATCTGTCTGACACAGTGTTCCTTAATGAACTATCTATTGATGAAATGCCCACCACCTCGAGGCCTCACTCGGTCAAAATCCCAAAATGGGAAGACATTAAGGATTAGGACCCCCCAAGGTTGCCACAGTTCAGAAAATGACAAGTGAGATCATTCCTGCCTCCTCTTCGAAGATATTAAATATTCGAGAGGGGAGGGGGGAAAATGTATTATTTATGACGGTGTGCAGGGGATTTATTGAGTGATCCTAATGCCACAACCAAGGATACCCTCGGCATCAAAGGGCGGTATGCGAGAGCAAGGTGCTCATCGAGTAACATTGACCTTGCGACCAAGGACGTTATTGACACATGCTACGAAGACATGGTCAATAAGCCTAATCCTACCCCCGAGTATATAAAAAATGGGCCAAAGCCTCAGCAAGAAGAACTTAAAGAAGTGAAATTGAGGGTTGGTGAAGGACCCCATCGACCAGTCTTCATTAGCAAAGGCATTCAGTTAGAAGAGCGAAGGAAATTCATCATGTTGTTGCAGAAATATGATGATGTGTTCGCTTGGAATTACCACAAGATGCTAGGACTCAATCCTAATCTAATCTCCCACTCACTCTATCCCAAAACTTATCTTAGTTCAGAAACCCCAGGGGTTCACTCCAATAAAATAAAAAAAAATAGTTTTGGGATAGAGTTTGATTTAACTAATCTAACTATTGAAAAGCGAATTTGAATTAATCAAAATAAAGTCTTGAAACCAATTGTTCCAATCAATAGGTTCACCTAGAATTTCAATGGAGGTTTTTGATAACTTAAATCATTGACTGCATCGTGAGTCTTTGATTAAGAAGATTTAACGATAAAAACTGTTATTCTTTGACAACCAATCCCAAAATAAATCAGGTTTTGCATCATAGATGCATACCATGGATCTATACAGTAAATATACCAAATTAGGGTTTGTGCATAAATATTACCAAGCATAATCAAAGATCTAAGTTTTCATAAATATCTAGGGTTTGATTCCAAAAAATTAAGAAGAAGAAGAATTGAAACCCTAATTACCTCCATTGTTAATGTAAGATCTTCAATCGATTTTCATAATTGATCCCAAGATAGAATCTAGCTATGCAATGCTACAATAGATATGCGAAACTATATATAAATTTATTGAAAAACTGTGAAATCTGATTACAGGAATTGAAAAAACTAGAAAAAAACTTTGTAAAACTACTTTATTATACTCCTAAAGCTCTCAGAGAAAACCTAAAACTCACTACTAGTTGAAGCCCTCAAAACAGGCCATAGACCTAGCTTTTATAGGCTGCTGAAATACTGAAACTTCGCCCACTGTTCGAACGGCCTGACCCGCCGTTCGAACGGCCTTCTAACGCACATCGGACGGTAAAACTTCTCACAGTAATTTTAGATGCTGTACTCCATTTGACACACCGTTCAAATGCTAAACACCACCGTTTGAACGGTCTTCTCCAATTATGTCTGAATTCATCATTTTAAAACCAGAATTCCTATTTACATCAAACAATCTAAGTTACTAATGAGTTAGGACTAAAATAACATAAATAAACCTATTCTAGGTCTAATAAACAACTAATTAAGGCACATAGATTGTACTTTTGGAGTGCAATCACACCCCCCAACTAGCTTTTTGCTAGTCCCTAGCAAAATAATAAAAACTAAAAAGATAATCTCCACTTACATGGGAGTCACGAGTGCATTTAGCATATGCACCAAGCCTTTAAATCCTTAAGTTACTCCTAGTGGACGAGCAATATCTTGTGAGAGCTTATAGTGATGGTACCCACAAACATCTATCCATGTCAAGCAAGCAACGATAAAGAGAGCATTTGAAGCATACAATGACTTGCCTAAGATAATTCTTCATTCATCCTAAATCATGAATCATGCAAGGTGAAGGCATAAAAGCTCATAAGAATGATTCACATTAGGATGTACTATCAATGCAATATAACTCAAATGTATCAATCTCATGCAATCATATCCTTTATGCTTTGATCCAAATTTTACCGAGCATTCACTCACAAAAATATGAATACATGAGTCTCTCTTTGGAAATCTCACCATAAAAATAAATGTATATCACATGCAACAAGAGCAATCCAATAACAAAAATCATAAAGAGGTAAGTGTATCGGTTTAGCATAGCTTTTTAAAAGAATATTCATCGTTAAAGTGATAATCAAGAAATTGAAATAAATGACTTATACGCAAAAGAATTTTCAACTCATGTATACTTTCAGATAGACTAAAGTCTTTTGTATGAAGAATAAATATGTATAGAGAGAGAAAGGGTAAAATACTCCGAACATGTTTGATCGAGGCATGTCATAATCAATAAATACATACTTCCACTTCCTAATTCACATGACAATACTTTTTCTTTCCTCTTGTTTTTCTTTTTCACTTTCACTATTTTTCATACTTCTTTTCTCTCTTTTTTTTCATCACATCATAAATAAATCATCTTCTTTCGTTTCAAGTTCTCACTATCACAAATATCACATCTCTTTTCATAGAAAGTATTTCAACAATGATTTGACTTTACCAACGATGATATATAAATAGATCAAGAGAAAAGATTAAAAAATTTATGGCTCCAAAAGGAAGAATGACCTATCAATATATCCAAAATATATCAAGTTTGAAATTCAAGAGAGTATAAGTGCCAATAACCCTAATTATTACCTAACTTATGAATCAAAACAAAGTATAATGAAGCTATTAAAATAATGAAAGATGAATAAAACATCCTTGAATAAATGTAAATTCACTCCAAAAAGTAAAAAATTGGCTCTAAAGCTCACAAGGTATAAGCTCCACTCTTTAAGGATAATGAATGCACAAAGTATCAATATAAGATATCATATAACAAGATAGTGCATTATGATGTAATTTCTCTCTTATAATGGTTTTATGACAAAAACTTGTAATGTATCATGATAAGACTGTAAATCAACAATTAAGTTTCAAATTTAGTTCAATGCATAACTCTAATCATCCTTAAATTAAAGATTGCATAGACATGAATATTGTTATGGTTCTCACAAAATCCTGTTCAACATATCCAATAATCACCTAATCAAGAAATATATGAAAAAACGTATCAAAAGATACAAACTGTAATACCCGAACCATATAATACTCAAATCATTAACGAAGAACTCAAGTGGCGGAAGGATAGTCAATCTAAATTAACACCTGAGACCGATCAATAAAGCATCACAAGGTTTAATGTATATAACAAAATATAAAAATAAGAAAAAAATTTTGTGTTTTTTTAATGTAAAAACAAAACAAAACTACTTCTTCCTCCAACTAAAGTTATGTAATGTCTTCAATGCATGAAAACAAATGCAAAATAAATAAGGAATGAGGGAAGGAGGGATAAAAACAGGATGCCAAAAGAACATCCCCAAACTAGAAAAAAAACTCTATAAAACTAAAAACCCTAAAAATAAAAAATAGAAATTTTTTTTTATGGCCAATCCATAGAAAATGTTTAACATAGTTTGCTGTGATCACTTTTACTAGCACTTTAAACTAACGAATTCTTGTCACATCTTTTGCTTTAAAATAATGATTTTTTTTACTTATTTTTTTTATCACCGCAATACAAAATGTTCAATAGAATAACCAACTAAGGCTAGCTTAGTTAGCTAGAATCTTGACTTCTCTTAAAGAGATCAGGGCCTAATTCTTTCTCCTCTGATTTATTTTTTGGCTTAGGTCCTTCCCAATATAATTTATTCTGTTGTACCCAAAAAAATGTTCAGTAGAATGATAGAAGTGCTTACCTCATTGAGTTAGTAGTATAATATTGAGTGTTATGGTTAGAGTCGTTGGACTTACTTTGCCCAAGTGTGATCGTGCGCAGTCGTGTATGATATTTCCTTGGCGCCAACTCTTCACAATAAATTAAGGAAAAAATCTCATTTTTATCTTCCTAGTTAAATTGGTATTTAGTTATATCCTCTTACTTTGAAGATATTCCAAAATTATCCCTAGACTTTCATTTTTGTTGCACTTTTTCATAATTCTAATGACCATGCTTTCAAAAATACCATTTTTGCAACCATTGTCCATTCTCCTTAAGGAAAAAACCTCAATTTTTTTTTTTGGTGACCTTATTATTCTTTCAGCAAGAAAATTGCTTTTGTGAGTGGGAATTTATTCAAGCATTTGTCCAGCATGAAACGCATGAACAAAATTCCATAAGGCCATGAGTTGCTAAACATATATAAAGATGCTTATATGTATACTTAAAAACATACATTTGGAAAGATTGTGACATTCTTTTTATAACGAAGCCATGTGATGATAACATTGGGATATTAAGTTAGGAATGGCCGGACCGGGGGTTACCCGCGATTGGTAATGACGCAGCCAGTACATAGGTAGGGGAGACAAGGTTGCACGGTCGGCTGCTTGAGTTTGCCTTCTTGTTTACCGCAAAAAAAATAAATAAGGAAAACGTAAAACAATAAAAGAGAAATACAGAACACCCAAAAAACTAACCAAAAAAAAATAGGAAATAAGAAAAAATAGTAGTCAACAAAATAACCCCGCGAGGACAAAAAATATGATAAAAAAGAGGAAAAAGAAACTACTGTTATGGAAAGAAAGACTGGTGGATGCCTGCACGTGATTGTAACCTACCTACTTTATTTGTCTATATAAACGGAAGAGAGAAAGAGAGAAGTGTAGAAGAAGAAAAGAAAGAAACAAAAGAGAAAGAGACAGAAAGAGAGATTGAAAGAAAGAGAGAGAGAGAGAGAGACGGAAAGAAAGAGAGAGACAGAAGAGAGAGAAAAGAGAGAGAAGAGAGAGAGAGAGAGAGAGAGAAGAAAAAAGAGAAGAAAGGGAAAAGCAAAGAGTATAGGTAACCTATTTACATTTCTGTTGTCTTTATTTTGTATCTTGTGAATGAAATACATATTTGGGTGATCAAGAAGATCTATCTCTATAGTTCCAGAAGAACTATTTTAGTATTATTTGACAGTTCCAAAAGAACTAGTTTTCTTATCTACTGTGTTTTAATATTTTGCTTGCTGCCAATGCATTTAGTTTATAATACGTTATCAGCACGATGCTCTAAATACTTATATATCGGGAAGGTACTTCATTATAGTAGTGAATGTACTTCATTAATATTTCAGTTCATTTACCTTTATTTTGGGTTTTGTACTTCATGGAAAAATTTATATTTATTATATAGTTGGTGAATAGTGATGTATAGTAGATGAATAGTGATGAATAGTAATTTTTCGAAACTTTGTTTGTTTATTTCTCCCAGATTGTAAATATTTGGCCTATGATATTTATAAATCTGGAATCCTTATTTCAATACCTTTCCATAGACATGTGACTTGACTATATTTTGATGTCTAGATTGAAAGTTATAATATGGACAAAAAATAATACTATATATATTTATATATACGTATGATATATAATACTATGTAGCAATAGTGATTAAATAGTGATGTTACTATTCATGCATAGTGTTAACAAATTAAATTTATTAGATTCGGATGTGTGAGATTTGTAGTGTATCGTGATTCTAAAACTTTGTTATCTTGTGAGTGTAGCATTCTGAAAATGTCAAATCTGGCGAAGCTAGAATTTACAGCTCTTGACATTTCAGGCAAAAACTATTTATCTTGGGTAGTTGATGCTGAGATCCATTTGTGTGCAAAGGCCCTTGGAAACACTATAAATGAGGAAAATGACGAATCCCAGCAGGATCGTGCAAAAGCGATGATATTTCTTCATCATCATATTCACGAAGAATTAAAAACCGAATACCTCACGGTAAAAGACCCACTGATACTATGGCAAAATTTAAAGGAGAGATATGAGCACCAGAAGACCATGTTTCTCCCTAGAGCTCGTTATGATTGGATGCACCTGAGGTTGCAAGATTTCAAAGCTGTTAATAAGTATAATTCTGCATTATTTAAAATCAGCTCACAATTGAAATTATGTGGGCAAACGATTACTGATGCAGATATGTTAGAAAAAACATGCTCTACATTTCATGCCTCGAATGTGCTCCTGCAGCAGCAATATCGAGAGCGGGGTTTTCAAAAATATTCAGAATTGATTTTATGTTTCCTTTTGGCTGAACAAAATAATGAGCTTCTGATGAAAAACCACCAGTCTCGCCTGACTGGATCTACACCATTCCCTAAAGTGAATGCGGTTTCATTTTATGAACGTGGTCGTGGTCGTGGTCGTGGACGTGGCCGCAGTCATGGACGCGGTAGAAATACTTTTCGTCATCGTGGGGGTCATCGTGGAGGGTATAACAGTTATACTTCTTCAAGTTCTCGAGTTAAGAATACTACACCACACCACCAGCAGTGGAACAACTCGTGGACCAACTCTGAAACAAAACAAGAAAAGGGAAAAGGTTTACAGAATAAACCTCCCAAAAATTATGAAGATGTTTGTTATAGGTGTGGTATGAAAGGACATTGGTCACGTACCTGTCGTACGCCCAAACCATTAGTGGATCTTTACCGAGCATCAACACAAGATAAAGGAAAAACAGTTGAAATGAATTTCACAAACTTTGATGACTCAGTAGAAATCACGCACCTTGATGTTTCAGATTTCTTTGCAGATCCTGATGAAAAAATAGATCACTTAATTGGTGATGGAAATGTCCACACCAACTAGTTTATCTTATTGTCCTGTTCAGTTTATTGTCATCTTGTGTAATATTTTACTACGCATGTTTTTATTATATGAATGTTTTCATTTTATTATCAAATAAGAAATTTCATATTTTGTATAGAAACATGGAATCCACCAAAGCATTAATAGCCTCTAAGATGAACGATGGAGATATATGTTTAGTAGACAGTGCAACAACTCATACAATTCTTCGAGAGAAAAAATATTTTGTTAGCTTAACGTTAGCTGAAAATAATGTTAAGACAATATCTGGCAATACAAAATTAATTGAAGGTTCCGGCAGAGCCAATATATTGTTGCCAAAAGGAACAAAACTCTGTATTAATGATGCTATGTATTCGACTAGAGCTACAAGGAATTTGCTCAGTTTTAAAGATATACGTAGTAATGGATATCATATAGAGACAACAAATGAAGATAGTAAAGAATATCTTTACATTACTTCTATTGTTTCATGCCAGAAGCAGATATTAGAAAAACTTGCTACCTTCTCTTCTGGCTTATATTATACAACTATAAGAATTTTGGGATCACCTGAAGTGATGCACCAGAAGTGTTTTGACCCAAAGACTTTTATACTTTGGCATGATCGTTTTGGTCATCCGGGATCAATAATGATGCGTCTAATAAGTGAGAACTCTCATGGGCATCCGCTAAAGAACCAGAAGATTCTTTTAACAAGTGATTATACATGTCCCGCTTGTTCACGAGAAAAATTAATTGTGAGACCATCCCCATCAAAAGTAATAGTTGAATCCCCAAACTTTTTACAAAGAATTCAAGGGGATATATGTGGGCCGATACACCCACCATGTGGACCATTTCGTTATTTTATGGTTTTAATAGATGCATCCACTCGATGGTCACATGTTTGTTTGCTTTCTACTCGTAATGTTGCATTTGCTAGGCTTCTTGCTCAAATTATCAGATTACGAGCACAGTTTTCAGATTATTCGATTAAGTCGATACGATTGGAAAATGCTGGTGAGTTTACATCTCAAGCTTTTGATGATTATTGCATGTCCATAGGAATTGATGTTGAACATCCCATTGCACATACACACACACAAAATGGTCTAGCTGAATCTTTTATCAAACGCCTTCAGCTTATAGCTCGACCGTTACTTATGAGAACAAAATTACCTATTTCTACTTGGGGACATGCCATATTGCATGCTGCATCATTAGTCCGTGTCCGACCCACTGCTTACCACGAATATTCACCATTACAACTTGTTTTGGGTCAACAACCAAATATTTCACATCTAAGGATTTTTGGTTGTGCCATCTATGTACCAATTGCGCCACCACAACGTACTAAGATGGGTCCCCAACGTCAACTTGGAATTTATATTGGTTTTGATTCTCCATTTATTATAAGATATCTTGAACATTTAACAAGGGATGTATTCACTGCACGTTTTGCGGATTGTCATTTTGATGAAACACTTTTTCCACCATTAGGGGGAGAGAAAACGCAACTAGAAAAATAGCATGAGATTACTTGGAATGCTTCCACGGTATCTCATCTTGATCCTCGAACAAATCAATGTGAATCAGAAGTTCACAGGATTATTTATTTACAGACGATTGCAAATCAATTACCTGATGTGTTTACCGACACTAAGAAGGTAACAAAATCATCTATACCAGCTGCTAATACCCCAATACGTATTGATGTCCCTGTAGGACAATCTGCTAATATAGCAGTAAATGAATCTCAAGCACGCATGAAGCGTGGGAGACCTGTCGGTGCAAAAGACACAGTTCCTAGAAAGAGAAAGGTACAAATGCATAAGCAAGTCAGTATTTCTAAAGAAACCACAGTATCTAAACCTCTAGAAGAAGGAACTCCTGTAAAAGAATTTCCAGAAGAGAAACCTCCTGAATAGATATCCCCTGCAGAGGAAAGTAATAAGATCTCAATAAGTTATATGCATACAGGAGAAAAATGGAATAGAAATAAAATTGTTGTCGACAACATATTTTCATTTAAAGTGGCTCTTGCAATTATAAGAAGTAATGCAGAGAATGAATCACAGACAATTGACGAATGTCAACATAGAAGTGATTGGCCAAAATGGAAAGAAGCTATTGAGACAGAATTAAACTCATTAGCACAATGCAAAGTATTTGGACCCGTAGTCTAAACATTAGAAGATGTAAAACCGGTTGGATACAAATGGGTATTCGTACGAAATGAAATGAGAAAAATGAAATCTTGAGATATAAAGCGCGTCTAGTAGCACAAGGTTTCTCGCAGAGACTTGGTATTGATTATGATGAGACATACTCTCCTATAATGGATGCCATTACGTTCAGATTTTTAATCAGTTTGTCAGTCTCAGAAGGACTGGATATGCGTCTGATGGACGTTGTGACAGCCTACTTGTATGGTGAATTAGATAATGATATATATATATGAAAATTCCTGAAGGATTTAAAATGCCTGAAGCAACTAGTTCAAAATCTCGAAGCTTATATTCTATCAAGCTTCAACGATCGCTGTATGGGTTAAAACAATCTGGACGCATGTGGTACAATCGTCTTAGTGAATATCTATTGAAAAATGGATATGTGACTAATACAATTTGTCCATGCGTTTTTATTACGAAATCAGAATCTGGATTTGCTATTATTGTAATCTATGTCGATGATTTGAATCTTGTTGGAACTTTTGAAGAACTGACAACATCTGCTCGTTATTTAAAGAAGGAGTCTGAAATGAAAGATCTTGGAAAAACGAAATTTTGTCTTGGATTACAAATTGAGCATTTATCAAATGGAATTCTCATCCATCAATCTACATATACAGAAAAAGTTCTGAATCGATTTTATATGGATAAAGCTCATCCATTGAGTTCTCCCATGATTGTCCGATCACTAGATGTACAAAAGGATCTTTTTCGCCTTCAAGAAGACGGTGAAGAACTCCTTGGTCCTGAAGTACCATATCTCAGTGCTATTGGGGCTCTTATGTATCTTGCAAATTGCACAAGACCCGATATTGCATTTTCTGTAAATTTATTGGCAAGATATAGTTCTGCACCAACTTAGAAACATTGGAAAGGGGTGAAACACATATTCCGTTACCTTCGAGGAACAACAGATCTGGGTTTGTTCTATTCAAAGGGACCAGAATCAGAGTTAGTTGGCTATGCAGATGCTGGTTATCTCTCTGATCCACATAAAGCACGATCACAAACCGGATATGTATTTACCTATGGTAACACTGCTATATCTTGGCGATCTGTGAAGCAGACACTAACTGCAACCTCTTCAAATCATTCTGAGATCATCGCAATTCATGAAGCAAGTCGAGAATGCATTTGGTTGAAAGTAATGATCCAACATATTCAAGATAGTTGCGGACTATCTTCAATTAAAGATACCTCAACAATATTATATGAAGATAATGCAGCGTGTATTGCACAAATCAAGGGAGGCTACGTCAAAGGTGACAGAATCAAACATATATCGCCAAAATTCTTTTATGCACATGAACTCCAGAAAAACGGTAATATTGATGTCCAACAGATACGTTCCAATGACAACTTGGCAGACTTATTTACTAAAACACTCCCAACTGCAACATTTGAGAAATTGGTACACAACATTGGCATGCGTCGTCTTAAAGCTCTGAACAATTGAAGGTACAAACTTTAACTTCATACCAGATGTATGAATGAGGGAGAGTCGCAGACTGTACTCTTTTTCCTTCACCAATAGTTTTTTCCCATAGGGTTTTTATTGGTAAGGTTTTAATGAGGCAGTTTTTAGCACACCCATGAGGTTTCTTATGGCAGTCATCCAAGGGGGAGTGTTATGGAAAGAAAGACTGGTGGATGCCTGCACGTGATTGTAACCTACCCCTTATTTGCTTATATAAACGGAAGAGAGAAAGAGAGAAGTGCAGAAGAAGAAAAGAAAGAAACAAAAGAGAGAGAGAGAGAGAGAGAGAGAGAGAGAGAGAGAGAGAGAGAGAGAGAGAGAGAGAGAGAGAGAGACGAAAGAAAAGAGAGAGAGAGAGAGAGAGAGAGAGAAGAGAGAGAGAGAGAGAGAGAGAGAAAAAAAAGAGAAGAAAGGGAAAAACAAAGAGTATAGGTAGCCTATTTACATTTCTGTTGTCTTTATTTTGTATCTTATGAATGAAATACATATTTGGGTGATCAAGAAGATCTATCCTTATAGTTCCAGAAGAACTATTTTAGTATTATTTGACAGTTCCAGAATAACTAATTTTCTTATCTACTGTGTTTTAATATTTTACTTACTGCCAATGCATTTAGTTTATAACAACTACATACTTTTCATGGGAAAAGGATGACGTGTATACAATGTAATAATAAAGATAAAGTGAGATGGGAAAAAGATGACGTGTATACAATGTAATAATAAAGATAAAGTGAGATGGGACCACAATGGGCCTCCAATTCCAATTTTTGTAGCTTTTTGCTTTAAAATAAGCAACCTTTACCATACAGTGTCATAGAGACAAAATGTTTAGTGAATCTGAATGTGACTCTTACGATTAGGTATGCTCCTTCGTTGTATCTCGACGATTGTTTGCAGCACTTGTGATTTTTTTAGGGCCATTGGGTCTTTTTTTGGCGCAATTTATCAACCTCCAAAATGTGCAACCATAGTATAGTTTTTTTTTTTTTTTTTTGTGGCCACCGGGTCTTTATTTAGTTCAACTGATCAATCTCATAGAAAATGTTCAACATAGCCTAACACGATCACTTCCCCTAGCACTTTAAACTAAAAAATTCTTCTAACATCTTCTGCTTTAAAATAATGACTTTTTTTTCCGTTCAATTTTATCATCTAAGGCTAGAGATGCAAAATATTTAGTAGAATGACAGAAGCGCTTACCTTATTGAGCCAGTCTAATATTTATTGTCATGGTTGGAGTCGTTGGACTTCTTTGACAAAGTACCATTATGTGCAAGTCGTGTGATATTTGCTTGGCCCCAACTCGTCACAATAAATTAAGAGAAAAAAAATCTCATTTGTGCCTTCCTAGTTAAGCCAATATACAATTTCGTCCTCCTACTTTGAAGATATCACAAAATTATTCTATGGCTTCCATTTTTTCCCCACTTCTTTGTAAATCCAATGATTATGCTTTCAAAATTATGATTTTTGTAACTATAGTCGATTCTCTTCTATAATTTCTCATAAATAGAAAAAGAAAGAAGCTAGAGGACGAAATTTTCAATTTTATTCTTTATTTATTTTGTTAGTTATTTAAACAACATAAGATGTAGTTTAATTCTTTATCGTCTAGTTTTTATGCTCAAGTATTTATGACTTCCTTCCGTGAGGTATAATGTGTTTTCATTTTCATTTTTGACATGAAGAATAAATTTGAAAGTTAGTTAAGTTACTTTAACAATATCATGCTATGGAAGTAGTACAAACACACTTGTAATTGAATTTAATCATCGACTCAAAATACATAAATGTCAATACATTTGTACTATAACGACTTTCACTATTTAGTGTAAGTTTTGAAGAAAGTAAATGAATTAATTAAAATAATAACTACCACTAATAAGTGAAATAAGAAAAACATGACATTAAAGTGGCTGGACCATCATTTAGATTTAGGGGTAGTAAAAGTAGGAAAGTATTCCAAAGTGTTATAAAAAGTAGGGCAAAAGAGATAAGAGAGGAATCCTAAAACTAAGGGGCAAAACTAAACCTTTGTCAAATGAGAAGGGCAAAAGTGAGGTTTCTCCTAAAAAATAAGATGTCCAATTGTCCACAATGAACGATGATCTTGTTAGGCAGTTGCATACTGAATATCCTTCTATTTGTGTGCATACTGAATATCCTTGCATACAGAATATGCATTTTTGGTTATGAATGTCGTTAAAATAGAACTTCGAAACAAAATGAAACATGATTTGAAATTTAATTGATATTAATTTTTATTTTGATAAATTAAATAAAGTTTGCATTATTAGTTGTAAATTTTTTTTTATAAAACTATTCTTGGCCCCCGTAAAAATGAATTCCTAGTTTCCTCCCCACTGACCACTATATTTGGGGAGGAGACACTATGTGTTGATGTTACCATAATTTAAGGAATTGTAACTTAAAATATGGTGACCATGATTGTAGCCAGCATTCGATAGAAAATCAAATTGTCAAAAACATGGAATTGTCTTGCTTGAGATTGCCTATGCATGGAATTGTCAAAAACATATTACACTCGTGACAAAGCCAACTCATTAACATCAAGGTGCTAAGGACTTAACGAATTTGAGGATTAACGAAGGAGATCCGAACTGTATTTACTGCTAAATGAGGAAGCAATTCAATCTATAAATCCCCCCAAAAAAGAAAGGTAGGTCCAGCACTTCTTGGATATTGGATCATAATTTTACCACATGCGTACTTTAAGGCCTTTTACCCAAGAACCCCAAGGCCGAGCCAATGGAACCAACCCTACAAGCCAACCTGGGGACCCAAGCAAAGCCGACACTCCACAAGGGCTGATTAAGTCAAATGGTCGGTGGCCACCAGTGCATTGCTCCCAGGGAGAATCAAACTCAGGACGTCCGGTTATACAACATATCCAACTATCCAAGTATATCCCAGACAAATTCCACCAGTGAGCTATCAGGCTTCACACAATATGAATGGAGCATAATGTCACACTTCCCACATCTTAAGGCTATACTAGAATCAATTCTTTTATGACAGTTGTCACATAAGGGGCGCTCGTCGATCGTGGGTTGAACCAGAGAGACGGGGTGTGGGTGACTGTCAAAGTTATAGGTTCTCCCAAATTTGATCCTTGGAAATAGCTCTTTCTCAATACAAAAGCACTTGGCACAAGCAGACTGGTCGCAATCGACACAGTGATAGAACCACCACTTTGGATCTATTTCTTCCTCGTAAAATTCACAGTAATAATCCTCTTCAGGACCATCCTCTTTAATAGGAGGGCGAGCATAAGTTAGGATGAAGGGATGTTCGTCGTACCTGTGCATGATATGTCGTGGCAGCAGAGCGCATTTGTAGTGTAAGTTGAAATTGCAAGTGCCACATTCATATGAGAAAATATCAGTCAAGTCAGCACATGCAGCGCAACCACCTCTGAAGCAATTGTCCCTTAGATAGAGGGGATGGTCGGGAACTTCATGCACGATAGAGCAAGGTAGGGTAGCACAGTTTACATCAAGTCAGTAATTATCGCACACATCGCATCGGAAGGACAATCCGTTGGAATACTCAAGACAGCCCTGGCAAAAGAAAAAGTAAAACTTAACGGTACATTTTGAGTGGGTGTTAGTGACATGGGTGCTGTAACTGGTTCGGTAGCTCGGCACACCATTTGTGGAGAAAAAAATTACTGCATTCACCGCAATGGTAAAATGGAGCCGAGATGGGTCCAACACATGCATCACAGATTTTGTCATTCTTCTTCTGCTCATTCAAGAGAGACAATTCGCTCCCAATGCAAAAATTGTCATTGATGTGCGCATTAAAAAGGGTTAATGGATGGTCATGACTCAAATGATTGAGCTCTACTTCTCTCTTGTTGTTGCCCAGGCTGATCTGCTTTGCAAACTGGGCAATTAGATTGACTGATCCCTCAAGCACCGGCAAGCGGATCGCATTGCCCTCATCAAGATCCTTAACATCCATCGTACTTTTCCTTTCCTAATTCCACAAGATAACAATAGAACGTGAATCAAATTATGAGAAAATCATAACCAAGAAATCATGAGAAAATCAGGAAAAGAAAGATTAAAGGTATGGTCAACGTGAAAGACTACCTTGTTTCTATTGAGCAATTCAAATGAAGAGGATATCTGCATCCTTCACAATGGTAAATCCAGCAGTGTTCATTCAATTCTTCGCCACTAATGCCACATCTCCCATTTTTGTATTTGTTCCATCCGGTGAGGGTGAGAGGGTGATTGTGGCTGTCACCTTTGATGGTGGTTGGTAATGAAGCACAGTCCTCGTGAACCCAGAAATCGCAAGTGTTACAATGATAACAAAGGCCTTCATGTTTAGTACCACAAGCATCACAAAAGAACAAGGCTGGATGGAGCATAGGGCTTAATGGGTGTTTGTGACCATTGTGTTCAATACTTAGTACTCTCAGAGCACATGCGCATCTCGTATCGACATCAAAGTTGCAGAGGAAACAGTGATAGGTGAATCCATGTGAAACTACGCGGCAAACATCACATCCGAATTCAGAATTGCCATAAGGAGCTTGCGGAAGGAGGGTAAGTAGATGCTCTGGGTGTAATGGGGTTTTCATCTCTTCAGGTAATCCAGCACATAATTTATGCAGAAAGCATTTACAATTTTTGCAACAGTATGCAAAACGTGAGATCTTTTGCCGACACCCGTTGCAGACAATGTCCTCACCATTCTTCTCTTCACTAAGGATCAATGGATGCTCATGGCTAAAATGTTGAAATTCCATCTCTCTCTCTCTCTCTCTCGCAAACAATTTCCTCAACCTAACACAGCCTTACACCTGGTTCCAACCTGAGACAAAACCTGCAAAGATTAATTTAGAGAAAATAAATTATCAATCTAGTAATCCCATGCTATCTCTGAATTAACAGGGCAACAAATTTATAATGTCATGCAAAATCTAAAGAGGGCCTAGGAACGGGTTTAGCCTATACATTCAAATTCACCACTTTCAAAATCATGTTTTCTTCACCGTGAGAAGTCTTCAATTGAATGTAACAGTAAGTATAACCTTAATTTTCATTAAAGAAAAGAATAATAATCGTTTTGTTCTATAGATAACTTCTTAATCATCAACATCACAATCATCAATAAGTTACATTAGATAAAAGTAGAGAATAGACAGAAGAAAGAACTTTCTCCATCCACACATACTCGCCATTAATATTAGCAACAAGCCTAGCTAAAGCATGGGTCACGCTATTACCTACTTTTTTGATATAGGTGCATTTGTTGAAAGAAAAGAAATGTAACCTGAATTTTCCTTCTTCAATCAGATGACCCACACAGGAGAAATCTTGATCATGGATGTTGAGAGCTTTAACAACTTGCAGCGAGTCTCCTTCAAGATGAATACAATTAAGACCCAGATCTCTAGCAAACAATATAACTTTTAGGGCTCCTACAACTTCAGCCACTAGAGCAGAATTTCCAAGAAGAAACTTCTTGCATTTTGATGCAATCACGTCATCCTTGTGATCTCTTAACAATAATCCCAATGCCTACTCCCAATTGTTGACCAAAAACTGCTCCATCAAATTTTATCTTGTATATACCTTCATCTGGAGCAGACCACCTCTCTCGCAATGAAGGATTATGATCACATTCCGAATGAGTCATGACCGACACATATTCATGGACGTATCATTTAGCAAATTGAGCAATCTCTTTCGGAGCACGCCACGTTCCGCCATGGACAGCATCATTTCTACTGTTCCATATACACCAAGCTATAGTAAAAAAGCATAGAAAAATCATCTTGGTCAAGATTTGCACTAACTTCCCATGCCCAATCCATGAAATCAACTGCTCTTGTGTCAATTGTACTCAACGCAAGTAAGGACACAGCCCATGTTAAAGAGGATGATTTGCAATTCTTCAAGTAGTGGAGTATTGTTTCAACTGGAGCACCACAACAATCACATTTCAAATCAAGGGGAACCTTCTTTTTAGCCAAATTGTCTTTTGTTGGAAGGATATTTGAATAGACCCTCCAAGCAAAAACTTTAAATTTATTTGGAATCTTTGAACTCCACACTCGTTTCTAAAAGCCGACTTGAATATCAGTGTATATCTTCGTTTAATTGTGAATTGTTTTTTTCACTTTTTTTTTGTTGGGTAACTCATGCCACACAGCCTTAGAGGCATACACTCTCGCAAAGAGAGGACAAAACAAGACACTAATCCTAAATATCCACTTACACCCTACTTGGTGTAAAAATGAAATAGCAACCAAACTTAAAAGCCCTACCACAAAGATTACCCAAAGGCGATAAAAGGAACACAAAACCCATCCATTCATTTCGCATCTCAAGAACGTTTAGCGGTTTTCTCATACTGGAGCCCCTCCTCGGCATGCCAGTCAAGTTATTTACTTTTTCCCTAGCTTCCTTGAGTTTTTTTTTATTTTCTCCAGTAGTGTCTTCATGTTTGCATCCGTAGTTTAAGTGTTACCATCCCCATAATCGAAGATATGCAAATCCATCACCTCATTTGATGGAGATGCTGTGGGAATCAAATCTTCATCCAAACTCAGCTCTGTAAGTAATTAATATTTTTCTCCATGATAACATCTATTCCTTCCCCTTCTTTCTCAAGATAATTTTCTTCTATGGTGGATTGGAGGATGTCAAAAACATTTTAGATAGGAGTAATATTTGATGATGAAGGCTTTAAAGTCTCTTTCTTATCTCCGTGGGGCGTTTGAGCAACTCTCTTACCCTTTTTCTTATTAATTTATTCCCATTAATTTGAAATATCTTTCCTTGGTTTTCCTCTTCATTCTTGCTTAGAAGAGTTTGGGACATGTGGCTTTGGCTTTAAGGACATGAAGGAGTAGAGTGACCAAAAATTTGACAATCTTCACAATTTTTAGGTATCCACGAAACTTTTACCCCAACCTCATAATGATCACCATACGGCAAGTTGCTTTTGAAGGATTTGGGAATTTCTCTCTTAGCCAGCACTTCAATTCATAATCTAGCAAATGTAAGCCTACTTTTCAAGAAGTTAGTGTTGAGAGAGAAAACCCAGAATCTTCTCCTCAGAATCTTCTTCACATCTTTTTTCTCTAGATAATTCCTCACTCTAGCTAGTTGGCTCTCCTTCTCTCTAGAAAGTTCCCTAGCAAACCTAGATGAGTGGCTAGCATCTATTTGCAACCGACATTGCTAGCTATAAAAAGGAAGCTATGGCTTCCTCCGTGAGTATGGAGTGAAGTGAGCAAATGAATGTGTATAGTGAAGTGCCGTGAGAGAGTCAGCAAAATGCGTGAGTGAAGTTTGGTGTGTGAGTTAGGGAGGTGTGCTAGTGGAGTGGTCCCTTGTGTATAGTATAGTCTACTGATCTAAGATGTGTGTGCGAGTACTACACTATTGTTAGTGTAAGTGTGTTGTATTAATAAAAATTTACTTGGAGAAACTTGATTACTTCCGCTGCATACTTAACAGTTAGGTTCATCCATGTACAATGATTTACCAATAATACTAGCTAAAAACTCAAACCCATCTTCATTCCATAATTCTAATAGAACATCGAACAATTTAACCTACAATGGCACGCTGGAAAATTCATATGCTTGTCAATAATCAATTTGCTACCAAAATGATAGGGCCCGTTTGACAATCCATTGCCTCTTTTTAATCTTACAAATAAAGAAATTATTGTCCACCGAGCATGTTTCCATTGAGCAAATCCCTTTTCAGAAATCACGTTGGGTATCTTGTACGTGCCATCCTCCAAGCAATGGAGGAGCCAGAAATTTAATTTTTTTAATTTAGGTCGCAATTGATAGTTGGAGAATCATAATTTGTAACCTAACTTCACAAAAGTTAGGATGAACAAATATTAACAAACAAATTGCAATTCAGATTAAGAAATCTTTTGTAATGCTAAACAGTCCCACTATCTAAATCAAACGAATTTTTTTTTCATAAATGATTGCAAAGAAATGATACTTCCATTAATAACTCTTAAATATTACATTTAGCACAAAATACTAGCTATCAAAAACAACCGTGCTTTTATTGAACAACATATACTAATCGTGGGACTTGTAGCACATAAAAATCACTGAAATTCAAAGATAGAAGAAGATAAAAATTATGAAAATAAAATTAAAAAAAAATTTAAGAAAGTGCTGAAGTATATGGCTTGTTGATAACAACGAAAATGAATGCTTGAAGAACCTCTACGTATTATAATTTTCTTCTTTTTATTTATTTCTTTTTTTCTTATGTTTCTCTTTCCTTGTGCCTATATATATATATATATATGCATTTCATTTCATTTCCTCTATTAAAGAATACTGAATCACGTACTCCACTGTTTTTTTTTTTTTTTTGTTGTTGATAAGAACCAATCACTTAACAACCAAGTTGGGCACATCCCACATCGGATGAGTCTTTAGGTGTGTGTATGTACTACACTGTTTGACTATCCAATTAGAGTCTATCATTTTATATTTCCTTTTCTTTTCTATTACTCTCTTTTTGAGGTTTAAAAAGTGGGAAATAGCATTTGGATATACTATGCAAGTATCCTAAACCACTCTAAAATGATGAATCCTATGTGTCTATGTTATTTTAGTTTAGAAACAATGACACTCTACCATTTACAAAAAAAAAACTATCCTTTCAAGGTAGATATAGGTTTGGATTTATGCCAAATTATGTTTATCGACCTGCATTGCCCGAACACAATATATAAGCTAAGTTTTTTTTTTATTTTTTATAAATTTTCAGAGGTCAATTGTCCCCGACTCGACCCCCCGCCTCCGCCAGTGCTCCAAGTCTCCCACATCATGAGCATTAATTTTAAATTTAGCTTTGAAAATCTTTTTAAGCTCATTATTAGCAACAACACTCCAAGAAGGTTCAGATGTGCTACGTGAAACAATATTTGATTGCCCCAGAATTCTTCCTTGAGCTTTTTTCACCACCTATAGTATTGTTAACTTGGCGTTTATCAACTTCTTGGTCATTCGACCTCACCCTGGTGCATCCACACTTGATCCCCCACTTACAAAAGACATTGTCTTGGTCTCCAAAGTGGTGCCCCGTTAATTCCTAGTGGAGCCAGGAAATTAAATGAGTCTTTAAAGCAAAATAACTATTTAAGGTGGACATTTATAAATTTTCATAATAGAAAACTGAAAATTATTTCTATAACTAATGGTAAAAATATAATTTTTTAAAAATTTCAGGGGCAAATTGAAAATTATTTCTAAAATCGAGGGCAAAAATAGGTGACTTTTCAAAATTTGAGGAGTAAAGAGAATATTATTTCCAAAGTCAGACTAAAATAGAACTTTTCAAAATCTTAGGAGGGCATTTAGAAATTTCTAAGGTGTAAAACTGAGTTATTTTCAAACTAGGGGTAAAAGTGAAAATTTTGAAAGTTGAGTGGGGCATTTAGAAAATTTTAAGGAATAAAATTAAAAATTATTTTTGAAACTATGGGTAAAAGTGAATTTTTTTTAAATGAGACGGGTGCACGTGCCCCTTTGAGCATGAGCTGCCTTCACTACTGTCGTTAGCCCTAAATTAATGGTTGTCGCCTCAAATGACTCACTTATGGTTGTAAATGAGTCAAGCCGAGCCATGTAGTTGAGTTATTTAAGCTTAGTTTAATAATCTTAATAAGTTTAAAAATATATTTAAATTTAACTTGTTTAAATTTCGAACTGAGTTTCAATCGAGTCAAGCTCGAATAATTTGAATTTTTTAATGTATATTAGTTTTCGAGTCAAGTTTTGAAAATTAATAAGCTTTCAAATACGTTCAAACTTTATTTATTTACATAACAAGGCCAACTCGAATAGTCGTTTTACAACCCTAATCTCAACCAAGTATCCTTTGATTGTTCTTAATTGTGTCATGTGCTTGTATTAGACCAAGGGCACGTGGCTTAAGGTGGCTGCCCCACAACAGCCCTAAACACAGCCCCATCCCACCTAGTGATGGCAATTGGAGCCAAATAAAACCTAAACCTCCCTTCACCTCGCCCCTAATCAAAAAGGTTTGGAGTATGAAAAATAATTAGGTACGGTGGGAGGGTGTACGGGGTATGGAGAAAAAAAACCCCTTCTCTGAAGTCATAACTCGATGTTTAGGTTTTTTAAAGGGATGGAGTAGGATTTAGGTCACCCTACCCCGAATCCGCCACAATTATATTATGTAATTATATAATTATATTATATTTATTAATATAAATATCCTTAACATATAACTAAATATTTGGGTCTAAGCTACTTCTTATTCTTTGATTTTAGGCTCTTTCTTTCTCAATTTTACATTATACTAGTGGTGTACCTGCGTAATGCATATACAAAAGAAAAAGAAAAAGAAGGTAAATATATATAATAAAAGATTGGTCAGGAAACAAACATGTAGTATAGATTATAAATTAACAAATATTAACAGAAAATTTAATATTTATTCACCTAAAAAAATAATAAATATTTAATTCTAAGCTCACATAGATATGCCCTTGTCCTAATCAAGAGCGGAGCCACAGAGGGTCTATAGGGGCACTTGCCCCCCCTCCCCCAAACCCAACCCAACCCAACCCAACCCAATTTTTTTAGAAATTCTACTTTTAACTATAACTTTAAAAATTATATTTAATTTGCCCCTCTAAAAATTTAAAAATGCTCCCTATGTTTTTAAAAACTCTACTTTGAGCTACAATTTTGAAAATATCCTTTGTCCCCTCTAAAAATTAATGAATATTTATCTTAAATACTTAATTTGCTTCAAATACCCCTATATACATTATATAGGTGTACGGAAGTCAAGTGTCCTATTATTGATTATAAAAAAAAATTCATTCTTACAACAAAAAATTTATAGAAAACTCCACTATAATGATGTAGTAGCAACTATTTCAAAATTATGAGCCAAAATAGTTGGTGTTTTGGTCTGAAATTCAATGACCACAATCAATCACATTATTCTATGAAAAATGTGTACAAAATTCTGGTTATGTGACATTACTTTCAAAGAAAATTTTTGGGTCGTGGATAAACATTGCCCCCTCTAAAAGAATTTTCTAGCTCCACCACTAGTCCTAATCATCTTTTTAAAATTTATGTATAAGTTTTTCCTATATGCATATTATCTAATACTGCCTATTTAATTTTAAAAATATTTTTTTATAAAATAAAGAGAATGTAATAAAATTTTCATCTATTAAAAATAATTACATTTGTAAAAGTTGAAGCTATTGATGCATGTTTAGAAATTATGGTGCTAGGAAGCAATATTTTAAAAAAAATTGGCCAAATGTAAATTTTATGTAATGGTAACATATTAATTTTATATTAATATAACCTAGATCAAATATAAGTTTTTTTAAAATATAAAACTCCATTATAAATGATAACTCCATGTATTAAGCAAATTTATTTTAAAAAAATAAAGTTAAATGGTTGGATCTTGGTTGTCTATGTGTTACATACGGAATTATTAGGTTACGTATTAGGTTACATAATTGGATAGGACTTTGCACTTAAAATTAGGTTACATATTATGTTTTTAGAGATAATTTGGAGAGAGTTAATTGGATAGGACTTTTTACTTAATATGGAACTTTGTTAGATTTTTTTATAAGAGTTAATAGGGCAATAAGACTTTATACTTAAATAAGGAATTTTATTGGATTATTATAAAAATTGATGGGCCAATTTTTATTGCCCCTATGAGGTGGCATTTTAAAAATATAGAATACATGGAGCGCCACATAGACATCATCTTAAATTTAGATTACATATTATTTTCCTAAGATAGTTTGTAGAGACATAATTGGATAGGACTTTGCACTTAAAATTAGGTTATGTATTATGTTTTTAGAGATAATTTGCAGAGAGTTAATTGGATAGGACTTTTTACTTAATAAAGAATTTTGTTACATTTTTATAAGAATTAGTAGGGCAATAGGACTTTGACTTTAATGAGAAATTTTATTGGATTATTATAAGAATTGGTGGGCCAATTCTTGTTGCCTCTATGAGGTGACATTTTAAAAATATAAGAACATAGGAAGCGCCACATAGACGCCATCTAAGAGAGAAAATAAAAGTTTGGGCAAACACAACTTATATATATATATAATTAGTATTTGTATTACTTTTTATTTTTAGAAACTTATTTTTATTTTAAAAGTTTATACAAGTTAAACTCGTTTCAGCTCGAACCCCAATTGATAGTGTGATGGAGGTATGGTGGAAAAGTTTAACTTATCACGAGTTTGAGACAGAGAGTAACTAGAGTTTTCTCATTAGGGATGGAGTAAGATTTAACCCAACCCGTACCGAACCACCTTTTTGTCATCCCTAAATTCGCACCCGCTGCTATAGGTAGTTGAGATTGACTCTCCACACCAGATGAACTCGACTTGAGCGAAACCACTTGCAAGTTTCACTCCCCTTCTTCACCGCAGCTTGAGCAGCCGTTAACAGAGTAGGCCAAGTTCCTCCAACCTCATAGGAACGGGCGAGTCCAGCTACTCTCTTGTTTCAAGAGACTCACCATTTAAATTGGTGACTCTCTCGGGCACTTTGGGGGTGCTGAAATTGCCACGTATACATAGACCTAAACAGTCTTCACCGTCATAAGGACCATCTTCATCACTTGATAAAATGTTGGCATATTCACTGATTGGCTTTGCATCTCTCAACTCTTGAAATGTGCTCAACATTTTCTTCTATGGAGAGCTATGGGTTTAGGCTATTTCCAGGAGGATTTAGAGATGGAGAACTCTTACTCAACCTTTTGAATCAGTTGGACTATGCCCTAACTTGGATAGAAACTCCTTCAATGTTTATTTATGTGCTAAACTAATCTTTATTCAAGATCTGTTCCCTAGTATGTTGGTGTGTCTCTATTCTATGGTCCATACAATTGGATTGTACATACGAGTTTCCTAGTTGTATAAAAATTTTAGTTTTTTTTTTTGGTTAGTTTTCTATTATATAAAACATATATTCTTAATTGTGAGGGAATAGGATTTCTAGGGTTTGCCTACAAGAAGGAAACTTATGAGAATTCTAGGACTGGCTTGTTATGCCTAAAAGGAGACTTTTGCCCAAGGAAGGAGTTTAAGAGAGGCTTGCAAAGAAAACACTGAGGCAAACTAGTAGATATGCATGGCTACAGGGCTCGAGACACTAGGAGGAGCAGAGAATCAAACGTGTATAGCTTTAGGGCTTGAATTACCTCTGCGCTAAGAAGCACGATCACAGACTCGCGTGTTAGACACAACACGTGTCAAACACACGAACACAATAATTTTTAAAAATTACAGAATACGACACGGTGGGGATACGATATTATATATATATATATCTATTTACGTTATATATATATATATAATATAAAAATATTTTACTCAAAGATAATAAAAAACTACAAGACAACACTAGTTAAAATTAAAAATCATGTATTCTATACTTTAAATATTAAATTAGGTTGAATGTCACATTGCTTTATTTTGCAAGTAAATCCCAAGTTATTTTATGCAAACATGCTATGTGTTTCACATATATCAAAATGATGGAAAGAGTGTTTAAATGACACACATGCATGTCATCAAAGTGTCTAAAGTTGTCGGATTTAAAAATTAAAAAAATAACCAAAACATAGGACACGTATCTAACACGTGTCAGGGATTGTCCAATGGACACGACACATTCTTAAAAATATTTGTGCTTCTTAGCCTTTGAATAGTCGGGGCTTAGGTATTAGTGTCTTTTTGCAAGGGCGGTTGTAAAGAGGAGCTGCCCCGAGGGGCTACCCCTATTGACTTGGCAATTTTCACGATTTTTTATAGCAGTATAAATTTTTGTATATTGCTTTTGTATAAAGACGGTGCTCCTTTTTCAACGTCACAAAAAATTATTAGCAATTATGAAACAATTTCCTATTTGATTCTGTGTAAGTTTCGCCCCCACTGAACAAAAATTCTAGATTTGCCCGTCTCTTTGGGTGTTTCATGATTATCTAGGACCTAGAATCTCTATTGATAATGAACTATTCTCTCGACATAAGTAGATTTGTTGTTCTATTGAACTACCTTAATTTTCTATATTGTGTTTTTTCTCTAGTGTGCGTGTGATTGTTTTGCTTCCGTTTGGCATGAGTTCAATCTCAACACATCTATTCTAATATATAAAGGGAGAACATCAGGTTGGTGTCCTCCGCAGTCTAATATTGTGCTAACTTTTCATATTCCAAAATTGTCTTGCCAAATATAATTTATGATCTTCGTCTATATTAACCATAAGAATAAATATGAAAATTCAACATTTTTACATTCGCTCAACCACTATATCCCCACATTCTGATAACTGCTTTTGTGTTCTAATAGTTCTCATGGCAAATATAAATGCCAACACAATCACTCTTCATCTTAATCTTCATCCTCTCACAGTTGCTTCGGTATTATTCTCCTGCCAATTGTTTTTCTAAATTTAAGAGCATGTGAAGATTTATTGCCAACACAATTACTCTTCATTTTCGTTCTCATCCTCTCACAACGTTGCCTTCAATATCATTCTCATCCTCTCACGTCGTTGCTTCCCGTATTGCTCTCTTTCCAATTATTTTCTTTAATATAAGTACATGTAAAGATTTATTTCAATAGTATTTTATCCTTGAATTTGATTTTTTTTTTCTCTTGCAGGTTTACATTTGCAGATTATTTATTTGTATGTTTTCTCATTTTGTGTCTCTCTTACTGTTCTTTTTTTTAATGTGTTCTTTTATGTGTTTATCCTAAGTTGAGTTTTGTTCAAAATAATATTTTTTTTAAATAATAATTCTTAATCTAATACTCCATAAGAAATTATTCCCAAACTAATACTTCTATTGCCACATATGCGACCAAGGTGTGAATTGGATGAAACGTTAGTGTGTTTTTGGGAGTAATTACACTTTATACTTTTGTGGTTTTAGCCAAAATTAAATAACCTTCTAATGGTTTAAAAGTGAACACATGACTCCCATGTTATTTGGATTTATCTGTAAAATAAATAAAAATCGTTAGATTTAACGAAAATTTTGTCGTATGGGCATTTATGTCATTTTATTTCTCCAAATTAAAACATTAAAACGACAATTTGGTCATCTTATGCCAAAAAGGGTTGTCTTTTAAAGGTTTTTTTTGTTATATTCATAAATTATTTTTTTAATATTTTAATTTGGAGAGATAAAATGATAAAAATGCCCATACAAAAAAATTTTAGTTAAATCTCACGTTTTCATCCGTTTTGGAGATAAGTGCAAAGCATATGGGGTCGTGTATTTACTTTCAAATAACACGAAATCATCTAATTTTGACTCAAACCACAATAGGATAATGATTTTTTTTAAACTCTCTCTCTCTCTCTCTCTCTCTCTCTCTCTCTCTCTCTCTCTCTCTCTCTCTCTCTCTCTCTCTCTCTCTCTCTCTCTCCACATAAACCAAAGCTCTAGTCACCAAAAAACATGACTACTGTGATGAAGGTAGCAATGGAAGTAGACGCATCACAAGAAAGCAAAATAGGGTATTCATGCGTAACATAACTACCTAAGAAAGTAAATGACAAAGCACCATCAGGCAAAGTAAAACCTGTAAAATCTTCAACCACGTCGAGGTGATATGCTTTTCTGATAAATTTGCTTTAAAATCTGTCCAGCAGCGTGAAAAGAGATGGAGATATTGGGGCCAGTTTGATGCTCCTCAAACTTGACTAAAGTCTCGTATGCAAACTAAATGACGCACCATCCAAACACAGGTTTCTTGGTAATCAACAAAGGAATTGGAGGGAACATCATTGTCGTTTAGTTATCTCCCGAAGCACTTTTTCTTTCCTTACGGGATTGTGAGACTGTAGATAATGAGAAATATCAGGCATAGATATATATGATCCATAACCCTAGACATACATAAATGTTTCATGTAGCAGGCACTTTTCTATAACCCTAGGCGGCTAGGCCACTACGCGTGCGCACACACACGTATACATATGTTTGTGTATGTATACATTGTATGTCTAATCTGATTACTGTACTTATACTTGTTGCTATTAGCTTTGTCTGATGTCAAAAGAAGCGGTAGTCTGAGAATGGTCATATGTAAACTTTGGGGGGAAGGCGGAGGGGCAAGGGAGAGAGACGACTCAAATAAAACTCCTTGTTTAGAGGAAGAGCCAACATAACATCCAACTCACGCCTTAGTATCACGTGTGGCAATAGAAGCATTATTTTGGGAATAATTTTTTTAGTGCGTATTAGATTGGAAATTCTTTTTTACTCATCCTAAAGACGCCCGGTGTCCATGCAAATGCTACAGACGCCCTGGAAGGTCCTTTCTTCTGCTCACAGAAGACACACACTTTGAATTTCTAAGTATCCTGCAGAGAAAAGCCTATATTATACATGAAGTTGAGCTCTCCCTAAACATGCCCAACCCTTAATTAACGTCCCTTGAACCGCTTGAAACCAATATGAGACCTGACCTTCTACAGTGACTGCCAGGATCACGAAGATCCCATCTTTTTCATCTCCTTCTCTTTGTCTTTTCACGACAAGATGAAGTGACGAACCCACTTGGTTACATCCATTTCAAAATTTGGGTACTACATGTTCAAAGCGTGCATTTTCCCAGGAAATTTGAGAAACTACTGGTAAAGTTAGTGAAGGCAAAGCTATTTTGTCTGAAGATCGAATCGAATTCAGGTTGAACCCTTTTTTTTTTTTTTTGTTGCTAAGTCAAATAGAACAGGCAAAAGCCAGACACAGAAAGAACAAAGAAATCAATCATTCAGGTTGAACTTTATATCAATAAAACAGAGAAAGCAAAAGAAAAAACTAATGTTGCTTGCGATTTTGGCTCTAAGTCTACAAAAGAGCATCGTATGAATTAGCAGATATAATGAGTTTCATACCTTGAAGATTGGATGCTTGGTCTTGTTCAGAATCGAGTGAATTTTGTACAGCTCTGTATTGGGTATGGAGTCTCAACTCGCAATTTCTTTCTTCACTAGCTAGTGCTGGTCTGCTCTCAGCCACTCGAGCGGTCAACCTTATCATTAATTTTAAGGGGCAAAACTAAGAAAAGGGAGGAAAAAAAAAAAAAAAAAAGTGATGGTGCAAGGCATCTTCAAGATATTTTTAGGAAACGATGTCGTTTCTTTATGTATAATTATTTTGCTCTCTTAGTTTCAATTGGTGTTGAATAGTCCGATTCTAAAACGAATATGTTGTCCATCCTTGTCAGGTGCAGGAGTTAAGGAAAAGTAGCTTGGAGGAGAGCGTTTTTGAGCTAAACTAAATCAAAATCTTGATATCCTGCTTCCATTGGATCCAAAATTACCTATTCTTAAATCAATTGACCAGTGAAGAAGAAACAATTCATCGTAAAAATGATACCATATTAGATATTGATGGAGTATCACAAATTAATAAAATTACGTTAAATAAATATTTTAAAATTGTAGTAGCAGAAATGACATATCAACTAGTGTCGTAAGGTGATGACCAATAAGTAAATTAAGTTGGTTGCTAACCATAATATATTCAGTCTACAAAATTTAATTCTCTTTTATAATTTTCAAAAGAAGTAAATAACTTACTCTAATAAAATGGCCCCGTAAAGTCAAAACACGTGAGGCAGGTAAGAAATTCAGCTAAATTGTGAACTCGTCAAGATATTATTATTTGGCTCACCCGGCATCTTTCAAAACTTCACTCAACCCTCCAAACTTTCAATGCATGTCTCTTACTTCCAATAACTTTCTTTCTTATTTTCGTGCCAGTTCCATAAGATTAAATCCTTCCCACCGGCAATAAAGGCTTTACCTTTTCTCATTTGATTGAACAAAGATTTTCTGTTAAGAAACATTTATTGCCATGCATAGATTTGAAATTAATGTCTAGACAACATAAAAAAAAAAAAAAACAATATTAACAACATTAAACTTCAATCTTGCTCGTTTAACAAGATCTGACTTTGTTTATATGGTACTACAGGGTGCCCCCACTGCGTGGTGGTAGTTGGGCAAGCTGCAAGTGAGAGAAAAAAAAGAGAATAATTAGTAGGTGCTGACAAAATTTAAATTAATTTTTTACCGTTTTGTCTAATAAAATTTGCACAACGTCAGTAATTCATTTGTTTTTTAGGGACTTTTTAGTATGTATATAAAAGTGACACTTTTTTTTTTTTTAATTTGGAGCTTTACCAGCTTTATCAAACAAGTTTACTTTATAATAGTATAGATGAGCAATACTAACAATTAAATTTGTTTCCTTTTCAAAAAATTGATTTTCAATTTGCAATTTGAAAGTTGAAAATGCAAGATTTGTTTTTTGTAAATAATATAGTCCCTAGACAAAATAAATTTTCATCCCATAAAACTTTGACCTCTTTTATTTTAAATATAAAAAAAAAACAAAGAACTGAAAGGAGAGTGAACTTTGACCATCCAATGAACGAAAATATATCAAAATAATACGACTGAATAGCAAAAAATGCATACTAAGAAGAATGACAATTATAAAATATTTTACCGTTGAAGGCATAAATAAATAGCAAGATAAACGAACAGCTACCTCTATTTGTTTTTATTTTATAGTCACTAAGTTACCAATTGAGGGCGAAATGGTTAATTACATTTTGCACTTTTACATTTTATATCAAATTTTCTTCAATACATTTATTGTTATGTGTAACAATTCAGTCCATATATTTCTAATTTGTTCAAATGTCATTTTTTGCTAACTTCAGTGAAAGAAATAGACGAAAAATTTACATATGACAAGTATATGACTTTTGACCAGGTAACGATACAAAATTGATATTATTACAAATTAGAAGTACAAGAGTTTAATTATCCATATTATTGTAAAATGCCAATACTAGGACTTTGGCCAAGATGAGTCAATTCTGAATAGTTCAGAAAATTACTAGAGAAACCTCATCACTTTAAGGATAAAAAAGTAATAGTCTCCCCTTCTATTCAGACATAGCCAATGTTCTCATATTCTGTTCAGTTATATAACTCAATAATCACTTGTAATTGTGTAGAAAAAATAATATTGTAGTGCCTGTCACTCCTCTAGTTATAAATAAAAATAAAGGCAATGAAGTAAAATTTAATATAAAGTACATATCGCAAGATGTTATTCAAAGCAACAAAATAAAAATAAAAATGCTTCCTTTTAGTTAGCGGAAAATTTTCTAGTTTTGCCCGTATGCTAGAAACAGGGACACCTTGCTGGCAAACAGAGTGATGCGTTTGTTGCAATGACAACTGGGAGTAAGGCCGTTTAGTTTGACTTTTTTGACTTTTTTTTGCTTTTATTTTTTTGTTTATAAGTAAAAAAGTTAATATTTTATAAAAATTTTGCTTTTTTTTTTGCTTTTCTTATCTTATCATGTTAAAAGTAAAAAAAAGCTAAAAAAAAGTAAAGCTTTTTTTTTTTTCTTATAAAAGAAAAAATAAAATAAAAAAAGGTTGAAAAAAACTGTATCAAAATGCCCTTAAGTCTTAGAGATAGAAAACAGTATTGTTATATAAACACAAAGTTGTTATAGAATTTTTATACAGAATGATATGATTGAATGAAAGTATTTTATTTTAAAACAAAACATTTATCATGATAGATCATAATTATAAAAATGCTATCACCATATTATTGTGGTGTGATTTTTTGTATAAATTTTATAAAAAAAAAAAAAATCAACATATTCCTATAGTACAATTGGCTTTTAAGGAAATCAAAAGATCCTCATTCGCCTATCCCGCCTGAGAACTACCAGCCAGATCATCGGTCCTACCATCATTCAAGCTCACTTCTTAGTCTACATTCGATTTCAGTTGGCTTTGGGCTGGCTACACAAACAATCAGGCGAAGCCCAACCAATCTATTTCTCAAGGACACATAAAACTCGGAAGCATCCTGCATTGTAAAACGGATCAAAGCATTTGAACTTTCATCTCTTTCCTCTCCATCAACCCCTCCCCAACCCCCCCTCTTTATTTTTCCACATCAAATATTTGATTCAAACACAACATAAATAAATAAGTAGATATTCACAAATAATCACAGCATTCTATAGTTAATCCAAATTATGGGTCCTAAATGACGATCACACTTGGGCATGAGATGTTACCCCAATTAATGCATTGAAACTAACAATCTGTCTGGAATTTGAAAATAAGTGAAAGGAATTAAAAAATTTTCCTCCTTTTCTTCCTTCTCTTGTTTGATTTTACATAAGAGAGAAAGAGAAGGGAGTAGAGAAAAAATATTAAATTACTTTCTGTGTCTCTCTCTTCTTTCCTTTCATTTTTTTTTTTTAATTTTCATTACAAAACTAAACAGAGAAGGAAAAATATTTTGTCCTTTCTTGTCCCTTCCCTTTTCTTCCCACGTTCTGAACAGGCAGTTAAAGTATGGTGACCATAGCTGCGGACCAATATTGATACAATGTGGGGGTGCCAGCATTTGATATATAGAAAAGAAGAATTGCATTAGAATTCAATTATAATCATATAAAAATTGTCTATAGCAACCCTAGATCGTCATCTTTTGGAGATTAAAAAATTAAAAAAAAAAATCATTTAGAGAGCTGAAACCAATGCACATCGTATAAATATATCTGAAAAGTTTTTTTGGCTTAGTAAATATATCTGAAAAGTTAATTAAAAGTACATAATAACTTTTATTTAATTTCTTTTTCTTTCAGGTAAACAAGTTTTCATTTCTTGATTGAGACATATTACCCACTCATAACATAGTCAACTCATTAATTTTCCAACTAAGTTACTCCTTATTTGTGCCTCTAGTGTATATCTATTTATGTATGGCATGTCAGAAAGCTATTTGTTTAAAATTTCACTCTTCAAAATATCGTTGACGAGAAGTCATCCAAGCTTCAAAAAGTTTGATTTCAAAAATTGAATAATAATCAGATTATAAAAGTACATATATGAAATTTGTAATTATTATTGACATATGGCAAGATTCAATTGCCTTGATTGCTATTATTATTTGTAATAAAAAGAAGAAGGTAAAAGTGGCCAGTTTGGCCGGTAAGTAGACTAGATCACCCGTGAGCAAATTGGAAATATATATGCACGTACATGTATAAATTGGCTTGGGCTATATTAATATAAATCCACGAAACATTAAGAATATTAGTAATCCTCAATTTCATTAAGAATATTTTTGTGGGGTCGGCTCCCATTGGTTAGGATCCCCTTCATTAAATATTCCACCGTTAATCCTCACTTTCATTAATTTTTTTTTTTTTTTATCAATGAGAAGATCTAATCCAAACACATGATAAGTTTTTCACAGGTCTAAAAAGATCATAAAAAACCAAAATGAGAAAACAATTTTTAGATATTTGATTAGGATATTCAATTTGTCAGCGGATTGTAATGTTGAAAAATGCTTCAAAATTTTCATTAAACAAACAGTAAAATTATTATTTTGTCACTATTCTATACTATTCATGAATAATTAAATTATTGTTACATACTATTCATGGGACCCATGTATCTAATTATATATATAAATGGAAGGCCTCGGAACAATCTAGGCTGTTACTCATCCACCAGTTGATGGGCTCCACATCAGTTAGACTCCACATGTTGTAGGTGGGGTTCAGTTGATGTGGAGGTTATTAGTTGGTGGATAAGGGACAACTGCAACTGTCCATAGTATTTTTTATATATAAAAATTGTGTTTACCATTATATTTTATTTCTCTTTTATGTAGCGTTCTAAATGCTCTGAATGTCATGTCACAGGAAAAATTGATTAGATAAGCATTGAATTTATTATTTTGTTCAACTCTCTATATTAGTTTTGTAAGATATATATATATATATATATATAATCATATTAGTTTTGTAAG
The DNA here is from genome assembly GCA_033060915.1 of Euryodendron excelsum. NCBI lineage: Eukaryota > Viridiplantae > Streptophyta > Magnoliopsida > Ericales > Pentaphylacaceae > Euryodendron > Euryodendron excelsum. The sequence continues at coordinate 6,120,738 of CM065392.1, read as the reverse complement.
ATAGATAAAATACATATATATACTATCAAATTGTTAGGATTCTTTCTAAACTTAATATTTAAAAAAAGGTGATTATAATCAAATAAAATATTATATATATATATATATATACATTTTAGAAATACGATACTATTGTATTATTAATTATTGTGAATTTTAGATTAATTATTTATGATTTGAACAACTCTCATTTCATGCATTACATTATACAAGTTGAGACCTAATATATATATTATACGTATGTACGTACGTAAGTGTATATATATATATGGTGGGATCACTCGATTGTGAGTTTTGCTTTTGAAAAGAAAAAAGAAGAGAGAGAAAGGGGAGAAAGAAGAAGAGGAGGAAATCAATGAGTTGGTTCGATTTTAACTTTTCGCCATTCTTCTTATTCGGCTATCTTCATTTATCACTTCAGTCTTTTACTAATGACTTTGGGACTAAAAGCAGTTTGGTATTGACTTTTTGTCTAATTTTTTAAAGTTTTTATAAGCAAAAATGTTTAATTTTTTTGACTTTTTGACTTTTTTGTATTTAATTTTTTGCTTATCTTTAGCCACAGTAAAATAAAAAAGCTAGAAAAATTTTGACTTTCTTTGTAAGTTTAAAAAAAATTTGGCAAAAAAACTATACTAAACGGAACCTAAAGCATTTATTTCTTTAGACCTTTGAGCGAAAGGCATCCTATGCCTCTCATCTATGAACCGTTGGAGAATTTGGCTCTATATATGTATAAGTCATTTCAGTCTTACTTGGTATAGAGGATGGTTTCGGTTTTCTTACATACTATTTTGTTTTATCTGATTTTTCCTCTTGAGCTTTGATATCAGCCAAGTTTAAATTTTTCTAGCAAGTGCACACCATAAAGAGATTGGTCGTTGTATTGTGAAGGACGATCACCAACAGTCATATACACCGAGATTTTAACCATGTGGGGGCGAAATTGTTTCTTACGACGATCACCAAGAGTCATATACACACCGAGATTTCAATCATGTGGGAGTGAAATCGTTTCTTAAGGACAACGGATTAATTTATGTGCCTCGACTCATCTTTCCATTGATTTGATAAGTTTTCTTTCTCTTTGAAACTTCTACGTGGTTTATTTTCATTATGATGAACTTCTTATTTTATATTGATTTATCAAAGTACAAATATGACATATTATTCCAACATGTAATCCACTCAAAATTGTTTTAAAAATTCAACAGTGGAAGCTCATCTAAGGAATTCAAGTTTTTAATCACATATATTGAATGGGCTATTAGGTGCATTGTGTGTTTTGATCTAACGTATTAACATCAACGTGCTAGGAAATTAATGGGAGCCCAATTGTATTTGCTACGTGGATACATTTATATGAGGAAGCAATTCAATAACCTCAAAAAAGCATATCACAAGAGTCTCAACTTAGATGGAACATATATAGTGCCACACCAGGCACATTTAAAGGCCATAAATTTTTTCACGACAGCATGCAGTCACATGAGGGGCATAAGTTAGGGTGAAGCCATGTTCATCATATCTGTGCGTGACCTTACGTGGTGTAAGTTGACACAACCTTCATCGACACAACCTCCATAGGAGGAGAGGGTGCTCGCGAACTTCATGCACGATGGAGCTTGGCAGGGAAGCACAATATACATCAATTCTATTAACTCTTGCACTTCTCTAGCATTCAAAAGAAAATCCGTGACAATAACGCCGACAGCCACTGCAGAAGAAAGGTCTAGTAGGTTCAGGGTGCATTTTGAGCGAGTGTGGGCGACACGGGTGTTGTAGCTCACTTGGTAGTTCAGCACACCATTTGTGGAGAAATAAATCACTACAATTGTAAAATGGAGTAGTACTTGAGTTGATGGGTCACACACAAGCATCACATATTTTGTCATTTTGCTGCTTCTGCCCATTCAAGGCAGTAGACAAGTCGCTACCAGAGCAAAAATTGTCATGATCACTATGCGCATTAAAAATGGTAAATGGATGGTTATCAGTATAGTGGTTGAGCTTATCTTCTTCTTCGTCTCTCTTCTTGTATTTGAGGTTGATTTGCGTCGCAAATTGGGCAATTAGATTGAATGATTCGTTAGGCACCGGTAAGTGGACCATATTATCCTCGTCGAGATTCTCGACCTTGATCGCAGCTTTCCTTTCCCTAAATCCACAAAAATAACAATAGAACATAAGTTAATTGACGGAGACGAAAAAAAAAAATTGCCAAGAATTTTTTTTTTCTGTAAAAAGATCAAAGTTAAGGTCAACATGAAAGGCTTCTTTGTCTTTTTTGAGCAATTCACATGAACAAAATAGAAGCATGCTAGACAATGATAAATTTTTATATGAATTTTCTGTTTGTATAGCATTATCTTCTCCTCAAACTGATCTTACTTGACAGTTACCTCCAAATTAAGACTACCACTACATAGATAAATTAAAATGAAAATTGAACGTGCATTAGGAAACCCATGCTATCTCCGAAGTAATAGAATAACAAAGTTGTAATGTCATGCACAGTGACAGAGCCAGAAAATTCATCCAAGAGGGGGCAACAATTAACCACAATTCCAATTTTTTTTTTTTTATAAATAAAATGCTAGACAACTAGAATTTTTGTACAAAATTTTCATAGAATAATGTGGATGTACATGACCTTTTTATTTCAAACGAGAATACTCATCATTTAGCTTATAATTTTAAAATTCCCACTGCTATATTATTCTTGTGGAGTTTTCCACAATTTTTTTTGTAAGAATAAAATATTTTTTTTTTTTTTTTTATAATCGGGCATTTGACTTTCATATAGCTATAGATGTATAGAAGTTGATATATATAATATATAAAAGCATTTTTTAAGCAAATTAAGTGTTTAAGGGGGATATTCATAAATTTTCAAATGGGGCAAATTGAGAGACATTTTTAAAATTGTAGATCAAAGTAGAGTTTTAAAAAATTTAAAGGGCAATTATAAATATTTAGATGGGACAAATTGAAAGAAATTTTGAAGTTGTGGATAAAAGTAAAATTTTAGAAAATTTGAGGCCGACACTTGCCCTCTCTCGACTCTATGGGGCTCCGCCACTGGTCATACAGGACCTAGAGAGGCTCTAGCACAGGATTTAGCCCATACATTCAGATTCATCACTCTCAAAATCACGTTTTCTTTGCCATGAGAAGTCTCTATTTTAATATATTGAGTATCTCAAAATATAAGTTGTTTAAAAGACCAAAATAGCTGTGGTGAACGTAGAACAAAAATTTCAGACCCACACATATACGACTTGAATATATATATAAAGACAAAAAGCTTACTTATTGAAAGCTTCTTTGTGAGCGGCTTCACTCATATCGTGTCAACTGAAGAAGATGCGTATGTGTGCAGACTGCAGAGAATAATATTAAAATCAAACCTCTTGCTTTTTCGACATCTTTAAATGGGAGCAGAAAAAAAGTTGATAGATTATGAGAAGAGAACCCATTATATAATAGAAAACTAGCGTCTTAATCACAAAAATGATGGAAAGATATAGATAGAGAGTCAATGAGAGACATATCAAAGGGAGAGGGTCAGAGAGAAAATGCATAGGAATAATTACAAGAATACCCCTTCAATTATTACTTAATATCACTCTATCCATTCAATTAAAAAAAGTAAACATTTTAACCTTTGAAACTATGACTATTCAAAATTTTGTAAACACTGTTCACGGCAAAAGCACATTTACATTATTGACCTTGAAGATCAAATAATAATAAAAAAAAAAAGATTGATCAACCAGTGTGTAATTTCAAACTTGGCTCTAATCTAGTAAAAGGGAAGCATTTAGTCCGGCAATCAATCTCTCTCTCTCTCTCTCTCTCTCTCTCTCTCTCTCTCTCCACATATATATACATATATATATATATATATATATATATACAAGGGGTATAATCAGTCGGCACTATTCAAAGTGGATACAGTCCTGTTTTTCCTGCTAACAATCAATATTCGAAAATCAAAAGATTCAAAACCTTCATCACCTAACCATTGCAAATATCCAAATTCAGTATACATAATATATATATATATATATGTATATGGATTTCTCCAACTTAAGTTAGAAGAACTCCTTTTACCATGTATACACGACAACATATCATGTTATCATGTATTAAAATTATATTATTAATCTTTTTAAACTTTTTCTAAATTTTAGACACCATTCATGGAGTTGCTATATTTTAGACACAATTCACGGGTTGTCATATCTATAAAAGATATTGAAATAAAAAAAAATATATAAATACATGGTCAAATGATATACTACCAAGTACACATAGTAGGAAAATTTCTTGTCTTTTATATATATACACACACCACGTATAAGAAGGAATAAAAAAAAAAAGGCATTGTTATCCTTTATGAGAAACAATGAATTGCACCTTGAAATAAGAGAGAATGAATTCCTCCATGAAAAGCCTACTGACATGGAAGATCAATTCATGCTTCCCACCACCTCATTAACGAGCAATCTCTGGCCACCTTTTTTGTCCTGGGCTTCCATTCTTCTCTCTTTCTCCATCAAAACTCAACATCAAAACTCAACTTCCTGATGAAGCTCATAAATTGTTCGACACCATTCCTGAAAGAGAACTAGTTTTTTACACGTCGATATTGTTGGGCTTACGGAAAATTTGTAGTGCGTTTCTTACTCCACTAACATGAAAACCTGTGGTGTTGATCCATGACATATAGTTAGTAGCGGAGTCAAAAAATTCATCGAGATGGAGCAACAATTAACCACAATTCCAAATTTATTTTTTTAAATATAACGCTATACAACTAGAATTTTTGTACAAAATTTTTATAGAATGATGTGGTTGTACATGACATTTTTATTTCAAACCAAAATACTCATCATTTAGCTCATAATTATAAAATTGTCATTGCTATATTATTCTTGTAGAGTTTTCCACAATTTTTTTTGTAAGAGTAAAATATTTCTTTTTCTTGTAATCGGGCATTTGACTTTCATATAGCTATAGATGTATAGAAGTTGATATATATATATATATATATTTATATAAATATAAAATATAAAAGAATTTTTGAAGCAAATTAAGTGTTTAAGGGGGATATTCATAAATTCTCAGATGGTACAAATTGAGAGACATTTTTAAAATTGTAGATCAAAATAGAGTTTTAAAAAATTTAGAGGGCAATTATAAATATTTAGAGGGGACAAATTGAAAGAAATTTTAAAGTTGTGGCCAAAAGTAGAATTTTAAAAAATTTGAGGGAGGCACTCGCCTCCTCTAGGCTCTATGTGGCTCCTCCACTGCATATGGTGTATATCACGGATGAGTTGGCTGGCCGCCTTCAGCAGAGTTCATTGCCCACATAATTAAAGTGTGAGAGCGAGAACAAAAAATTTATATAGCATTTTCTTCAAAGAAATTCTTTTTCTAAGTGGAAGGGCATTTTTGTCTAAAAAGTATGATTTATTGGTCATGTGCAAAACACATGACTCTTGCTGTTAGTACTTTTGACAATTGTTTAACGAAAGGGAGCGAGCTAATAATACATTTACATACTTGAGGGATTGACTCGTCACTTTTTTAGTTAGAGGAGATAAGGTGATAATGAGTTATAGTTGAAAAGGTCTTCATATAATTAACACAAAAGAATAAGAAAAACAATAAAAGTAGAATAAATTTCAAGAGAAGAAAAACATAAAGAAAACCTTCCATACTTTACTTGGTCGACAAGTACGGAATGCAGCATGTCATGTAACAAATTAGGTTCTATCCTTTTTTTCTTTCTTGTAAACTAAGCATTCCATACTCAGTGCATGCATTTAGCAACAATAATGAGAACTGAGAAGCGGCAAGGGTGAATGACATCCCCACAGGTTTCACTCACACCTCTCTCTCACATAACAATTTGGCTCTCTAATATACTAAAAAAAAAAAAAATCTCATTAAGTATTCTGTTAATGCAAGAAGCGAACAAAGTATAGAATATGTTAGAATCTATATTAGTTAGTTTTTTATATGTTAGTTTCCTCTTTATACAGTTTTCTCTTTTTTATTCCTTATTCAAAATTCTTCTTTTGTTTACATATAGAGGCTCTCCTAGTAGAGAAAATATTTCGTGTAACGGTTATGCCACGTCACTTTGCTAACGTGGTATAATCAACCAATAATATCGCGCCGTGTTGTACACTTGGTAAGTAGTTGACACATCAGATTTTACTTGATCTTGCCAACAAGGATGCAAACAACGTTAACGTCGTAAACACTGGTTAGACTTCAGTTCAAAATTTGAAAGTTTCAAATTGTTTGCCAAAAAAAATTTTGAAACACCCGATTCCAACAAGAATGCCCCTTTCAACTTATTCTGTTTCACTCTCTTTTCCAATTGCCCTAGCTCTGCCTCTCAAGCAAAATCTCTCATTTTTCCCATTCTAAACATCATAGTCACCATTGAATCAATGACCTCTCATCGTCATCTGTAGAGCACATCTAGATCTGTTGTTTTCAAGCTTACTTCGGTCACTCAGTTCTCTTGCGGCAGAACATTTTGCAAATTCGTCTCTATCTACATTTATTTTTTTGTTTGTACTTCTATGTACTATATTCTTCTTCTTCAGGCCCCCTAATTAGTAGTATCTTTGTATTCGTAAGTCCCATTTTTATCTCATCAAATCTGCCATCTTTGATGTAGCTCTCTGTTGATCTTATTTTACTTCCGAGTATTATGGCTTGATAGACATTATTTCCTAGGTTTTGCTATAAACTCTGTTCAATGTTTGTGGGTTCGTTAAATTATTCATTGTATAACTAGGAGAACCAAGATACATGAAGAAAAATTTTCACTACAAAAAAAAAAAAAAAAAAGAAAACATCGTCAAAATAGGTGTTGTATGATATTTGACTGCTGTCAAAGCACAATATACGTTTGAATTGGCTCCTTTAACTTTTCTAATGTCATCAGATGGGAAGTTTAATAACCAATCCTGATTATGCTTCCATCAATCTCCTTTATTTTTATTTTAATCCTTTGGGCTACCAATGGCACTGTTGCAGCATCGAGTCATCTTTGAGCACTACAAGAAATTGGTCTTTTAGCGAGGAAAGTATTGGTGAGGGAATCAAGTTTGAAGGTAAATGTACCTTTTTAGCATAGAAAACCATGATTCGTCGCGAAAGTCGACCATATTTAGTGACAAACAAAAAAATTTGTCGCAAATAGTCGTTGCAAAATCTTTGGTGAAAATTTTTTTTTGCGGGATGTGTGACAGGAGAGTGAATTTGTAAGGAAAAATAAAATTTGTCACGAATGGTGATTGTGGGAAAAAGTATTAGCGAGGGGTCGAATAGATCGTCGCTAAAGGTTTCGAAAAAATTATTTTAGTGTCAAAAGCATCTGGTTGCAAAAAAACTTCAATACTTATTGGTGTCGAAGTGTGTGCTCATCGTTGATTCTAAATGTATAAATCTTTCGCAAGGCATACTGTTCCTCGCAAGACGTATAATATAAAGATTTTAGCGAGGAATTAGTAGGCTCCTTACTAAAAAGTAATCAATATCTGTTATAGCGACAAAATAAAAACTTCCTTACTAATAGTAATCACAAAACAATTGGTGGGAATTTTATGTTTGGCGGGAAAATTTTATTAGCGAGGAGACATAAATTTGCTTGCTAATGGTGGTCAAAACTTAGTCTTTAGTAAGGAAATTATAGATTCCTCGGTAAAAGGAGCAACCAATTTTAGTTTTTAAGGGCATGATAATTAAGACTTTATATGATATGTGACTATGATTAATTTTAATACATTATTTCTACTTATAAATTATTTGTTTAGTACTACTACTCCTAATTTAAAAAATTACCTACTATTTATCTGGATGTGTGGGAAAACTAATTATAAATAAATATGTAACTAGCTGGTCTGTCCCTTTTTACGTAAATACCAAATTATTTGGCATTTTGACTTAATAAATTATGTTACATGATCGGCTCCAAGATATGCGATCGAAAGACCGCAATCGAACGGTTTCGATGTAGTCTACTCGAAAGCTCCGAGGTCTATCCACATGGAAGACAGCTATTGTCCAATCCAAGAAGAGAACCCATGTTCGACATAGCACAAGCACAGAAATCAAGAACAACTCCAAAAAGAAAAGTGAAAAAAAATGATTTGAGTTGTGTGAAACGGTTATTTGTATGTAAACCAATGTAGAGAGTTGATATTAAAACCTAAGTAAAGATAATCTTAGGTTGAAAAAATCCAGCGACTAAGTATTCGGTAAACCCACAAGGTATTGAATGAACTCAATTCAGAGGTGACAACTTATACCTTTTAATCGGAAGATTTTGCATTTAAACCCAATAAAGATTCGTTGTCTTCATTCAACATTTGAAACATTATATTCCATAGCACTCATATCAGGGATTCAAGCACAATTTCCCATGCAGTAACGTAAGTCATGAACCCATTAGAATATGAGCACAAAAGCAAGGTTTTGGATAAGAGAATAAACAAGAGATGATTCGTGAATTAACTAATATAACAATAATTGCCCGATGTAATAGTACCTTATGTGACTACTGAAAACCCTAGTCGCCTTCTCGTTTGTCGCTAAGAAGACTGATGATTAGTTACCCATAACGATTAAAGACATAACGTGCAATGGAAAGGAAAACTCCCAAACTTATATTATAACATAATCTCCGAATTATTGAATTGTACATATTCAAGAACCAAAAAAAATAACAAGTGTCCTCCCAAAAGCTCTAAAAAACCACTCTATATTGCGTAATCGTAACAAACTGAAAACTTGTCCTTTTTATAGGTACTCAGTTGATAAGGAAATAAAAAACTGCAATCAAATCTCGGGCTCGATCGTCAAGACGTTGGATTTTTGCGTCCTGACGATGCTGCTCTCTTCTTTACAATTTTTGTTCTTCTCAAATCTGTGTCAGGACGATCTATCGCTGTGTCCTGACGATATCTGGGTTGAACTTTACTTCCAATCTGGACGTCAGGACGCTGACTTTTGTGTCCTGACGATAAACTGAAACTGGATATCCTCTCTTCTGGTTGTCAGGATGGAATAATCCAACGTCCTGACGATGGTGCTCTCTTCTTTACAATTTTTCTTTCTCCAAATTTGGGTGTCAAAATGATCCATCTCTGCGTTCTGACAATATCTGGGTTTGAAGTTTACTTCCAATCTAGACGTCAGGACGCTCGAAATTTGCATCCTGACAATGAGCTCCTTTTGAGTTTGTTACCTCGACTGGTCGTTGGGACGATCTGCAACTGCGTCCTGACGATGCTGGTTTGCACTTTCACCTCTCTTTTACCTTAAAAACCTGCAATAATGCGAAGAAGCCAATCAATACCAAATAACTACTAAACAACAAGCTATATAGCTCCTTCAGGTTTAACAAAAGCTAATTAAAAGGTTAGGATTGCACTTTGGTAGCCCCTAGAAAAATAACACCCCCCAACTTGTATTTTGGTAGCCCCTAGAAAAATAACACTATATAAATAACAAAAAGGATAGTTCCCCACTTCCGTGAAATCCCGAATGCACTGAGCATATGCATCATGTCTCTCAATCATCATGTATGCCCCCATTCATAGACAGTTAAATAGATAATACCAAGAATACTCACCCCCAAACTTCAAAGTTTCAATTCATTCTCATACCCAATGCATACACAAGATTGCATCTCATCAAGTAGAAGTAACAAGTCAAGTGTGCGTGATTCACCAAAGTACCATAAATGCCTCATTACGAACACAAGCACATGCATCCTTCAAGTTTCGTTTTCAAAAACTCACCAGCCATTCACCTAACAAGAATTGAATCTTTAGGAACTCTCATGGGTTGCTATTCTAATAGGAGTAAATGAATATGATTAGTAAAAGCAATCCCACCATGAAGAACGTAAATAATGTGCGGCAAATGACATGACATAGCCTCATCAAAGAATATTAACAATGAGAATCAATCAATGCAACTAACACAAGAATTCACTAACTGAGTTTAGAAGGGTTGCACACTTCGAATCTACGAAGGCTTTCAATGGTGGTAGGGTTCAACTAAAAGAGAATGGACAACAAAATTGCCACGTTCCAGGGTACGCAAGGTGGACTCAACAATGGCCTCTTATGTCAATGCTCTATCTCATATCACCAGTTTCTCTTTTTCTCTCTTTTTTTCTCTTTTTAAGCACTTCTTTTTCTTTTGTTTTTTTTTTCTTTCTTTTTCTTCTTTTTTTTTTTTTGAAAAGAATTGAAAAGAACCATCCCCGTGAACTTTTATCAACAACACCGTACCCCGTTTTGATCACTAGGAATGACCCGTGCCTACGGCACTCCAACACGAAATCTAAATAAAAATTATGAGATTACTCAAATTAATGCATTTGCTGAGACCATATTCTCGACAGAGAATTTGCAATGCTTTTGTTTAGAAAAGAAAGTTAGAAAATACAATGCAATTCACGTATCGGAATACTCAAATTAATGCATTTGCTGAGACCATATCATGTCTCCTGCTAGCATCTCTAATTGCTTTTTGCATTTTCTCTTCTTTTTTCTCAACACCTAAGAGAGAGAGAGAGAGAGAGAGAGAGAAGAAATACAACAAAAAAACATGCATGGCAATTAATTGGTCCATAGTCAGTAGCAAACAATCAAACAAATCCATTAATAGAGAGAAAAAAAATCATATTCGCTGAGAAATCCATAATAAAAAAGTCTTTAAAGCTTCACTTTTGCTCAAGGTGTCAAATGTGGACCTATTTAGGACATTTAAATAAAAGAAGAGAAAAAAACAATGGAACCAAATTTGGATAAAATATTTTGTAAATCAACCAAAGCAAAAATCTTCAAACCTCAAAATTCAATACCACCAATTTCTTATCATAAACACAATGCTTCAGATAGATATTGTAGGCCTTAAATAACTTATATAAGGTAACTGTTTACCAATTTCTATTGTCCACAATTGACACCTGCACAAACAAACACCCACATGAAAGTGTTATTAATTTATGACAAAGCTATAAGTTGCTTATGTGATAGTCCAACCTTTCACAACAGGTAATGAGCAAGTTTTAGTCAACATTTAGCAACAGTTCTAAACTGGACATGTTATAAGCAAACCATTCAGGCAGTAAAGCTGAGTCATTATCACTTGTCATATCATATATCTGCTTTCAAATCGCAAAAAACTAACTCAAAATTTAAGAACTACAAATACAGTTTCTTAACCTTGGAGTCTTCCCGCAGTTTTTTTTATGTAAGCCAATACTGAAACCCCACCTTGAGAGTAAAGGGGAAATGGATGCTCTTAATTTTTCATTAATAGTTAGTAAATGTACTTCATGTAAAGGCTGTACAACATAAAAGATAAATGAGAATTCAAACACAATGCTTGAAAATTAGAACTCTTAAGTACAGATGATGACAATGGGCAAAGGGACTCAGACTCACCTCCTCCCAAGTGCTTAGTTGGCTGAAATGTGGCTCCCATGTAAGGGCCAAGGAAGTGGCCATGAGGGTTGGATGCACTGGCCATGGTGGCTAACCGTGTTCTTTGACAACCGAAGGTGGCGGTTTCAACTTGGATTCTAGAGAGAGAGAACTCATTTGTTATCTGAACTTGAAAAATAAATGGATTTGCATAGGAGGTTGCCGGCCATGGTGCTGTGTTTCTTAGAGTGAGAGTTAGGAGAGTTGGTGAGAGAGAAGTTTGGGGAAAGAGAGACAAAGCTAGTTAGATTTTGAAAATTGAATCTCATAGCCTTTTTTTATTCCTCGAGTGAGAAAATTAGAGGAGTTGGTGAGAGAGACGTTTGGAGAATATGTATCTCCATGCTTTTTCAGATTTGTTGTGTGTATCAGCTAATACATTTATTACACTTCAACAACTCTGATTGGGTGAAAGAAAAAGTAGAGATAACATGATCTCACCCATTGATCGGGTGAAAGAAGTTGATGCCATCCATTGGATTTCAATTCTGGGGGCATGCTTGAATTAACGGGATCTGAACTTTTTCTCTTTCCCTGCAAATTAGCAGGCCAGCTATCCCTATTCCGAAGCCCTTTCAACGTTCCATGGATGTTGACGTTTTACACTAAGGGTAGATGAAAAATTTAAAAGATAATCTCAGCCATTCGACTGAAGAAAGGATGAACTTCAGCCATTAGATGAAAATGTATCTCTAGGACATTTTGAAAAAAACTGAGCTATTTTGTAAGATAGATTTGCTTGTGCAACGGGGTTGCCATACAGTGACATGAGGTTTTGACAAAACACCCAACTGGACGTTTCGCTGTTGTGACTCAAACTTGCTGTGGACAAGGTGCATTAAAGTGATTACTTCAGTGATATCAGGTGAACTAAAACCAGTGTCATATCCAAAGTGCGCAAAACTCAGAATTCTAACATGTCAATCACATCAATCAATTCTCACTAAGTGAATCAAAGTCAAACATAATGAGGCTATTGAATAGGAGAGATGCGGAACAATTTTGCCTTCACTAAACGTAAAGCACTCTGAAAGACAATACAAAGCCCAAGTGTGTGTTGTTCAAGCCAAAGATCAACCTGAACCCCAATTGTCAAATTACATCTTTTATTTCTATTTGTTCTAATTCTATTGTAATGTAAAGCATGTACATTTCAATTTTAGTTTTAATTTTTGTTCTTTTTTTTATATCTTGTGAGGTTTGCCTGGGTCTTTTTTCTTTAATCCAATCTAACAAAATTTTTCATCTAAAAATTTATTATTTGTAAATAAATAGGTTTAAATTTTATTAGAGAGTGTCGTAGGCACAAGTTATCCGTAGTGTATCTTAATTTATTAGAGTGCCGATAAGGCCAGATATCGTCAGGACGCAGAGATGGATCATCATGACTCCCAGATTCGGAGAACGAAAAATTGTAAAGAAGATAGCACATCGTCAGGATGCAAAAATAGTGTCTTGACGTCCAGAATGGAAGTAATTCTCAGTCTCAAATATCGTCAGAACGCAGAGATGGATCGTCTTGACGCCCAGATTCAAGAGGAAGAACAATTGTAAAGAAGAGAGCACCATCGTCAGGACGCTGGATTATTTCGTCCTGACGAGCAGAAATGGAGGATATCCAGTTTCGGTTTATCGTCAGGACGCAAAAATTCAATGTCCTGACGATTGAGTGCCAGATTTGATTGTAGTTTTTGATTTCTTTAGCGGTTGAGCACCTATAAAAAGGACAAGTTTTTAGTTTGTTAGGGTTACGCAATATATAGTGGTTTTTTAGAGCTTTTGGGATGACACTAGTTATTTTTTTTGTTCTTCAATACATACAATTCAATAATTCGGAGATCAAGTTATAATATAAGTTTGGGAGTTTTCTTTTTCATTCTGCATTATGTCTCTAATCGTTATGGGTAACTAATCATCGATCTTCTTAATTGGTGATGAATGAGAAGGCAACTAGGGCTTTCAGTAGTCACATAATGTACTATTACATCAGGCAATTATTGTTATACTTCAACCATGGCCAAACCACTCTGTCCCTCACTCTCTTTGTTAGCCTTCACCCACAGTTGTGTTGAAGACATCCAACACTGCAAATTTTTTTAGTGTTGAAGTGTTATGGCCGTGGGCTTTGGTGGAGAAAGGAAAAAGATGGAGAAGAGTGGAGTGCTCACTGGAAGAAGATTGGTTATTCCCTTTTTTGGCCCATATGTAAGTACACATATATCATACCCATAGTGAAACAAGAAACCCCAAGTTTATGACACAACCCCACTCTTTCAGTTTGGATAATATTTTTAGTTAATGGTGGCTGTTTTTGGATGATATCTTTTACCATGCTCCAACAGAAGTAGTTAATAATTTTATATTTATGTTTGTGTGTCCTACTTTTTATTGGGTCGTCACATTTGTTGTTCTCTTGGCCAAAATCACTACAACATTCACAAAATCCTATCCAAAATTGTCAAAATCAGTTGAATTGATTAGCAATTTTGTTGAAGAGTGCTGTAGGCACGGGTAATATTTAGTATATATATAAGAGTGAGAAGTCATTTTGTTTGTTTTTTTTTTCCCCCCTTTTGTAGGCATTTGTTCACATTTTGTTAAGATATGAGCTTAGAGATGTGGTATTGGAGTATCTAAAATGTATGTTTATTTGTATTTATTCCTACATAGAAGTTAGATTCTTACATAGTAAGTTACATGTTGAATATATGATTGATTTACTGGTCAATATCAGTCTCTTTTCTATTTACTGGTTTGACTTGATTGAAATTGAATTGGAATTCATGAACTTTTAATGTTTTACAAATTTGAATTTTCTTTTCTAGTAAATCATATACTTCAAAATTTTTTAAATCCCATGGGTAAACTAATGGAAATAATTTTACTAGCTCTTACTTTATTTATTTCTGTTTTGGTTTGGTGTCAAAAGTTAGTAGTTTATTTATAAGGTTAGTTATTGTAGTTATCAATGTAGTGAGTTTCTAATTAGATCAAAACAGATGAGAGAGAAAAGCAGGCTCATGAATTGGGTCTTCCATTTTATATGGTTATGCACTACAATCTACCCAGATTATGTTCACAAGAAAATATGGTGACTGCAAATATTTATGCCCATTGGCCAAGTATCTCTATTTAACATTTATGCCCTTTGACCAAGTATATCTATTTATACATCTAGCCTGCCCTTGTATTCCTAGATTTCAAGGTCATGGAGAAAACTTGCCTCCTTCTTCCTATTAACATGTTGTTGGTCTACTGACACGACCATAACAATATAATACCCAAGAGCAAATGGTTGTCAAGTAATTTCCAAAATGATTGGACATGTTAGGCATTCATCACTAGAACAAAAGCATGTGCCTTGTTATCAACAGGTAGAACTTGGAGCAAATCTAGGAAGATATTTTCTTCGAGTTTAGATACACATCAGCACTGAATTCTTTTTTCTTTTTTTTTTCTTGAGATTAATTTTTTTCTCCTTAATTGGCTGAAAGGACACCATCCAAATTAAATTCTACTATTGAAATGGGACTCATTTGTGGTATATACATATCTCATTTCAGCTCATACGGTGAGGAGACATCATTGTCATCCCAAAATTAGAATACAACTAAGATGCTTCTAACCACCTCCTATTTTCTTTCTTTGCATGTTGGCATGAAGATGTTTATTTTTGAGGTCGCAATTTGTTGGCTTTCGATTTAGAACCCCATTTAATGTTTATTTGGATTTAAGTTTTTGCTTAAAATGTGCTTCCTGATTTCAGTTCTTTCAGTAACCCTATTTAGTGAGTTGATTTAGATGTATTTTTCCTCTCAACGTGATTTGCGATTTGGGTTTGTCCTAGAAATTTTTAATGATCTAGATTTCGGATTGGGTATGTGAGTGCAGGTAGAGTTTGGTGATATATGGGTACTTTATTTTTTGCCTTAAGACTGTAATTGACTATGAGAGGATTGTTTTAGAGAATGAGCATAGCATATTAGTGCGTATTGTTTTAGGTTTGTCTCAACTTCATCAAAGCAGCAAAATTTTTATTGCTCATGTGGGAGGTTTTGTGAGGTATTGATGAAAACCATGTTGCCTAGAAATTGTGGTGACCCAAAAAATAAGGATGTAGGAAATCAAGCAGGTTGTTGAATTTTCAGCTCTACAAGCAGCTATGACACTCTTTAGTAAAACAATCATATCTCTCTTCATAGTAAAGCAAATCATGCTCTATTTTTTTTGTTAGAAAATAGACTCGTATATCTTTCCAACCATATAAGATTTGCTTGCTGATTAACTTCGAGTACTTTCAGATTTCAATGTAAATTGGACTAAAAACCGGGTCTGCATTGTGTTTTGACAAATTGGACATTTTGACTTGTTCTCTAACATTGGAGGTTGTTATCAACATGCAATCATACTGATAAATGCTATGCTTATGATTATTCCCTATTTGGTTCCTCATTTGACTCTATGCTTATGACTTCTTATTCTCTTTGCTCCTATAATTTGTTTTTATTTTTTTGGTTTTTCGGTAATGGTGTCAATGAAGTGTTCTCTCTTTTAAAGTTTATCTATTTTTGTTTTTTTGGGTAGCAGACCTTCTTGTTTATTAGTTATCCATTACTTCTATTTTTGTTCTAATTTTTTTAACTTGTCTTATGTGCAGATTGTTGATTAAGTTACGACACTTTTTATAGGACAAAGATTGATGAAGTTCTGAATTTGTTTTTGTGCTTTTGGATAATGGATTATTATTGTTACAAGTTTGTGTTTCTTGGATGAGAGAAGCTCACAACTGAATCTTTTTTGGGTTTCTTTGTCTCTATGCATTTACTTCTAAGTATAATTTTGTGGATTTGAACTTTAGATGTTGGAAATATTTCTAATGTTTTTATGATATTTTTTAGAACTTCTTAATATTTTATTTCATGGATGTATGTTTGGAAATATAGTATGGTTGTAAGTGCACAGGAAGGGAAATTTAAAAGAGTAAATAGTAGCAGTAGCCACTTTTAGCAAGAAATAAACCATTATTGCAAGTTAGATATTGTGTATTTACCAAGGAAAAATTCTATTACCAACGAAACAACTATGCCACAAATATGCATGGTGGTTTTATCGTATGTCTTTTAACAGGGACAAAATTCATCGCCAAAAAATAATATTTAGCAACCAGAAACTTTTTAAAATTCGTCACTAATTAAATTTTTAATATTTTTTTGCGACGACGTGCTAGCAACTAAAACTCATGGTCGCTAAACGGCTAATATTCTTTTGCGACGATAAGCTAGTAATCAGAAGACATCGTTGCTAAATGTCTAATATTTTTTTACGATGACATGCTAGCTACCAGAAGACATCGTCGCTAAATGTCAAATATTCTTTTGCGACAACAAGCTTGCTGCTAAAGTTCGTCTTAAATAATTTTCATAATAGACTTTTAGTGAGGAAATACAAATATTTAGCGTCAAAACTTAGGCGAGGAATCATTGCGTCACAAAATAATTAAGTTTTGGTGTTAAACCAATTTTGTTGGTAAATATGTATTATTGGCAAGGAATTGCTGTTCGTCGCAAAATAGAATTCAAGACGACCCTTTTACAACGACATGGCGAGGAGTAACATTTCCTTGCAAAAAAAGTTTTAGTAACGGATATGTAACTTTTAGCGACGAATCATTTCCTCGCTAAAAGATTAATTTCTTGTAGTGGAGGGAGATGTCAAAATGTACACAGACAAATTCCTTCTCATGGAACCACCTCCAAGCAAAATGCACTTGTTGTATGTTTTAGGATTGACACATTTTTTTGGATTTGCTTCAAATCCTTCACTTTTTATTTTGCATTAGCTTTTGCTTTCAATGACTGGAAGAGAATGCAAAAATCAAGAAGTGCCTTTCTTCTCGTGCAACAAATTCATGGTTGTGATCTTTATTCAAATGAGTGATTTGCCAAACACCATTTGTGACTATAAATCGAATAAAAACATTAATAATATGAACAAAAGCTAATAGTATTGTTATTTATGTATTAATAACATGTTGTTATGAATTAATCATTATTTTCATCAAGTATAAGGATTTTTTTATAAACAAAATACCTCTACTGGGTTTAGTCTAACCATTTGGTTGGCTGTTCAATTACGTTGGTGAAAAATGTTTAATTGTTGTTTTTGAATTTGTATTCTAAATGTTCCACGTAAGCACAGAGAAGTGGGTCGCAAAGTCTTGGGTGGTGTTTCATGTTGGTAGCAATTAATGGGGTAAGATCTCCAAAGTACAGTAAAAGTCCATAGTTGGTGGTACCAACTTTACTAATGCATATTAGATTATAGCATGTGTAATTTACAATATTAAAGTTTTGTTTATTAATTATAAATTTATGTTACTCTATTTGTTTCATTTTAATAGAGATGAATACTAATCAGTTAATGGTACCTCACCACTAAATTTTTATCTCAGTGGTACAACCTATCATAGAAATTAATGAGTTGAACAAAAAAATGAGTTTGAAATTTATTTAATTTGAACAAGCCTATATTAAGTCGGGTATACAACCAAACAAACACGAAATAAATAATGAATTCTAGCTTTGATTACTTTCAATTCTGAACTGAACATCATTAGAGCTCGAGATTTTCACGAATTTCATGTGAATTCGCTAATTCAGGATCTGGGAGCACGTGTGTGATCCTACCATAGCGTGAGTTAGGTCCTAAATCATTGAAGCCCACTTTTTAATCTATGCCCGTGTTTGGATGGAGCTTATTTAAGGGTAGTTTTTTTTTCATTTTCGTTTTTAGTGTTTTTTAAAGTTAAAATCCAAATTTTCTAATTTATTATTATGAACTTTTAGTTCATAAGTATCTATTATAAAAAAAAATAATTAAAAAAACTCCCTAAAACAAATAAAACAAAACCAAAAAACTATTTCAACTTTATTGAAATGGCCGATTGAATAGCCTTTTAGCTGGCTACACATGCAGTCAGCGGAAGCCCAACATACCTATTTGTCAAGGACACAATAAAAAGCAGAAGCATCATCTATTGTAAAGCAAATCAAAGTATTCGAGCTTTAAGTCGTGTTCCACTCATTAATTTTTTTGGACTCCATTCAAACTCTCAAATAACCACCTCATGTAATTATGACACCGACCAAAGTTCCAACAAGCTTGATTTCAAATATTGAATAATAATCAGATTATAAAAGTACCTATATGAAATTCGTAATTATTGTTGACAAACGGCAAGATTCAATTGGCTTGATTGCTATTTTACATGTACATATATAAATTGGTTTGGGATATATTTATATATATCCACTTAACATTAAGAAAATAATAATAGTAATCTTTTTTTTTTTTTTTTTGGTGGAGTTGGCTCCCACTGGTTCGGTGCCTTTCATTAAATATTCCACCGTTAATCGTCAATTTCATTTATTTCTTATCACCAAGCACGTGATAAGTTTTTCACAAGTCTAAAAAGTTGATAAAAAGAACACCATAATGATCAAACAATTTTTAGCCATTTGGTTATGATATTCAATTTGTCAACAAATTGTAATCCACTCAAAATTGTTTTAAAAATTCAACAGTCGGAGCTCACCTAATGAATGCAATTTCTTTTAATCATATATATTTGAATGGGCTATTAGGTGGATAGTGTGCTCTGATCTAACATCTTAACATCAACAGGTGCTAAGAAATTAATGGGAGCCCAACCGTATTTGCTACGTAGATACATGAGGATGCTCTGGCATATAGATGGGACGATAAACTCCACTAGTGGATGCTTAGGCATATGAGTAATTATTAGAGATGGTCATGGGCATCCAATAGCTGCACTTGCATATAAATTTACAAGTGTCTAGTTTCTTGATATGGTGGAAGCATATGAGGTGTTGGCAGGCAAGCTTGTGCTTGGTAAGTTATTCGACCCATGTGATGTTTGCTATTACATCAACAAATGATGAGCCATTTGAGATTGGAGTTCCAACTGATGAGGCAAGCTTGTGCTTAGTAAGTTATAATTTGCTAGTGTGACTCATGTTTGTAGGAATCGTAATTTTGTTGCTCACGCATTTGCAAAACAAGCTCTTTGATGCTACTAGTTATATGGCGTGGATGGAGGATATTTCTGAATGAGCTATGTCTCTTATCTTTCCTGATGTAATTGTTGCTACTTTTTCTTCGTAAAATATTTTATGCCTTTTCTATCAAAAAATAAAAATAAAAATACATGTAGCAATCAACTAATGGTCAAAATTAGAATTCCAGAATTTAATCATTTGAGGACAAGATTTTACTATTTAAGTTCGCTAATAAGATGAGGATTAGCTTCTAGTTCGCCAGTACAAGACCAGAGCCCAGTTTATCCACTTGATTAAAAAGATTGTGTGATTTTGGTCCTAATATATACTTCACGATATTGTCTATATCATATCCCTGGCTTGTCAATTGAGTTTGGTGGAATTTGGGTTTTTTCTTTTTTTTTTTTCCCCTTCCCCCTCATAATTTATTTTGAATAGCAGAGCTCACTAAATTGATTTCGTAGGCCAAAAGGTATTGAGAATTTTGGCTCTCCCAAACACACCTTTTTTAAAAATAGAAAAGACAGGAATATCAAAATAAATAGAGAAAAACACAACACGAGGTTTTACATGGAAAACTCTCAAAACAGGAGAAAAATCACCAACCCTAGAGAAAAATATATTATGTGAAAAATTATTACAATCACACAATTTTTTCTCTTCACCCCAAAGACACACCCACTAAGCTTCTCCACTAGCTACACTTTAATTTTCACCTCTTCAAGAGGAATTTTACTAAAGTCAAAAGTTACTAGTTAAGCTATTGACTGGTGCACTTAATTAAGAAGACTTAACCCTCCTTATATAACTTTGTCCCTTACCCCATCTTCTCATTCTCATTCGATGTGGGATAAGAAGCAAAAGAAAAACCAACAAAAGGCAGTGGGCCTTTAGCCTAAGGCCGGGTTATTATTGCATATCTAGAAAATATACCCAAACCTTGTTTCGGCCCATCATTGGTCCTAATATGACCATTTGAAGCCCAGCCTTAAACGGCCACCAAGGCCCAAGCCTGCCACTCATGTAGCCCGTACTGTAAATAGTATAAATGAGTTGTCAAATTTGTTATCAATAAATAAATTAAGCCTAGAATTTGGGTTGTTAACAAAATATGGCTTTTAACACAATAGCTAGTTAATTACTTAATTGTGCAAACAATATTGAAAATTGAAAAACAAAAAAGTACTTTTAGGAGTTCGACTTTTGCCAAGGGCAAGAGTTTCTCTAAGACCTTTGACTTGTTAATTACCTGGTTTGTGTGGAATAAAGGGACTACACAGATCCCGGAATTAATCAAGCTATGCGCTACTCACCCGGACCCCGACTAGCGAAAAAAAACAGGTGCTAAGAAATTAATGGGATTTGAGGATTAACGGTGGGGAGCCAAACTGTATTTACTTCTACATATATACATACATTAAGCAATTCAATAAACCTCAAAAAGCAAGGACAACACATCATTCTTGGATATTAATTAATTAGAGCATAATTTTAATTTTAGAGAGTGAAAATTTAATGCTATAGTCGACTCTATGGCTTTTAACAATTTAGATGGAACATATAAGTACCACACGTCACACATTGGAAGGCCATCAAAGTAAAAAAAATTTCATGACATCAGTCACATGAAGGGTACTCGAGGTTCTCAAGTTGAACCAAAGTGAGGGGGTGTGGGTGAAGCCATGTTCATCGTACCTGTGCGTGATCTTACGTGGTAGCAGAGCGCATCCAAACTCGAAGATTGGAGTTGTTCAATCACATGCAACACATTCTTCATTGATACAATCATCCTATAGGAGGAGAGGGTGCTCGTGAATTTTATGCACAATTATTGGAGTTAGTGACTCATATTATTGATACTAAGTCCGGAAACAATGGGGCTCATGGGCGGAATGGAGCAGAGGAGAGCGAGAGGAGCATGAGCGCATCGAGTGTAAAGCCTTGGGTACAATAAGGTTGACCTTGCTGCGTCAGTTGCCTTCAATATTAGGAACGAGAAGACAATCAAAAGTTTGATGGCTGCTCTATCACGAATGTATGAGAAGTACTCTGCTACGAATAAAGTCTATCTTATAAAGAAGTTGTTCATTTAAAGATGTCCAAAGGAAAGTTGCGATTGAGCATATCAACAATTTCAATGCACTGACAAGTTAGTTGGAATTTGTTGAAATTGTATTTGATGATGAAATCAGTGCATTGGCACTGTTATCAAATCTTTCAGAGAGTTGAAATCCTTTGGTTGTGGCCGTAAGCAATTCTACAGGTTCGGCAAAATTAGTGACAGATTATGTTCTGAGTTTGGTTCTTAGTGAACAATTTTGAGTGGATTACAATTTGTGGACATGGTGTTTAATGAGTCTGTCATGTATAAGGATAGGCTTAATGATAAAATTGAAAAGTCTGAGAAAGTAGAGCTTAAGGAAATCTCTAATAAAGATGTGTTGAAAGCTTAAGACACAAATGTCGAATTAACACCACCTATAAAGATGCAGATCCCTTGTCCTATGAAGAGGTCTTTGAGAACTATTAAGCCTGTAGTTTGATATTCACCTTCTTTGCATTCTTTATTATTGACTGACAATAGTGAACCTGAATGCTTTGAGGAAGCTTTACATGTTGAGACAAGGAAAAAGTGGGAGCTAGCAATGGACGATGAAATGGAGTCTCTCTCGACGAATCAGACATGGGAGCTAGTTCAATTGCTTGAAGGAAAATCTGCATTACACAATAAATGAGTTTATTGTTTAAAAGAAGAACCCGATGGCACCAAGCGATATAAGGCTAGGTTGGTTGTGAAAGGTTTTCAACAGAAGGTAGGTATTGATTACACCAAGATATTCTCTCCTATTGTTAAGATTTTTACTATCAGAATTGTGCTTAGCATTATGGCAGTTAAAGATTTGCATTTGCAGTAGTTAGATGTTAAAACTGCATTCCTTTATGGTGATTTGGAGGAGAATATTTATATGCATCAACCCCAGGGCTATGTTGTGACAGGGAAGGAAAATATGGTGTGTATACTCAAGAAAAGTCTATATGGGCTTAAACAGGCGCCCAGGTAATGGTACAACAATTTTGATAGTTTTATGACGAGTGCAAACTTTCATAGGTGCCATGGTGATCATTGTTGTTATTTCAAAAGACTTGACACTTTGTATCTAATACTTCTATTGTATGTAGATGATTTGGGTGTGGCAAAACAAATTCTTAGGATGCAAATTAGCATAAACAAGATGAACAAGAAGTTGAAACTATCACAAGTTGAGTATATTGGTAAAGTCCTCCAGATATTCAACATGAAGAATGCTAAATCTGTTAGCACTTTGTTGGCAAGCCATTTCAGATTAACGAAGGAACAATGTGCAACCACACACGAGGAGCGTGAGTATATGGCTAAGGTTACGTATGCCTCAGCCATTGGCAGTTTGATGTATGCTATGGTCAATACGAGGCCAGACATTGCTCATGCAGTTGGAGTTGTTAGCATATTCATGAACAATTCGGGCAAATAGCATTGGAAAGTTGTCAAATGGGTATTAAGATATATGAAGGGTACTTAAGATATGGCTCTGTGGTATGGTGGTTTAGAGATAGGCTTACATAAGTACGTTGACTCTAATTTTCCAGGTGACATTAACAATAGAAAGAGCACGACTGGGTATGTGTTTACCCTTGGCAGTGCTGCAATTAGTTGAGTCTCTCAGTTATAGAAGATTGTGACCATTTCGACTACAGAAGCGGAGTATGTTGCAATGACAAAAGCTTTTAAGGAAATAGTATCGTTTCAGAGTTTCTTGAGTGAGTTGGGAAAGAATCTTAATGATTCCAAGTTGTAAAGTGATAGTCAAAGTGCTAGTCAAAGTGTAATACATCTTGTAAAGAATTCGGCGTTTCATTCACGAACAAAGCACATTGACATTAAATACCATTTCGTTCGTTCGCTCTTGGAAGATGGCAAAATAAATTTGGAAAAGATCCATACTAGTGAAAATCCTGTAGATATGTTGATCAAGGCGATTACTACTAATAGATGAAGTTGTGTTCAACTTCAGTTGGTCTTGGTACTTAATGATGAGTGTATTAAGTCACTATGGTATTATGCGGCGTTACACGGTATTTGTCTCCAAGTGAGAGATTGTTGAGTGTGAAGACAATTCACTGAAACCATCCAGGAGCCCATCTTTGAGGACTTCCCATAGCCGCATTTGAAGACTTCTCCAAGAGTTTTTTCTGCAGCTTTTTTGATCCACATGCATGGCTCATGTATAAGTCCATATATATGGCCAACTTCATTTGTTGAAGTCTTTGGGGAAGAAAATCTGCAATCGCAACACTTGATTCAACCGGATCATTTTACAGATCTAGTTGGATGACTATCTCCCCCTCTTTTATCTATAAAATGAAGGGAGCCAGTGGACACAATAGAGAGACACATATATTTTTTAGTAGAAGTGGGTGTGAGGAATAAAGAGGAAATAGTGAGGGTTTGTCTAAGAAAAAGTTTATCAAACTCTTGTAACTTCTCTTTGTAATCCCCTATTTATTCATAGTGAACACCGCAGTGACTCAGTGTGGACGTAATCCTAAATTGTTTGGGTGAACTATAATAAATCTGTGTGTATCTTTGTAAGTGTATGCTATATTTATTTTCTTTCTTTATCCTCTGTACAAATTTAATTGCCCAAATTTTGGACAAACCTCTCGAACAATCCATGGGTAATATAACAACAAAGTTGTAATGTCATGCAAGAGCTGGAGAGGCTCTAATACAGGATTTAGCTCATACATTCAGAGTCATCTCTCAAAATCATGTTTTATTTGCCTTGGGAAGTCTTCAATTGAATATGTAGTGAGTACTTCGAAATATAAATATAATTTGTTTTAAAGACCAAATGAAATCAAATGATCGAATTTTATAATCTATATATGCAAATATAGTTGAATCTCTCCCAAGCCTCTAATATTCAGTCCCCCTTTTCTAAAATACTATATGTTGTGTGGCAGTCTCCCTTTCGCTCTCCCTCTCGAGAAAATATTCAATACAATAGTGATGCTACGTCATTTTACTAATGTTGCATCACATATCAATCAAATCTTGCCAAATGAATATACTGCATTGAATATTTTCTCGTCGCTCTCCTACCACCCGGCTCACCCTCCTCATAAATCGAATCTATTCCTAAAATACCTCTTTAGATCTTTCCTTAATCTCTTTTCCGTTAGATAAATACAAATAAAACCAAAGAACTTTCCATTAAGAAATTCTCTACCACGGCCCTCCTATTACCATGCATATTTGTAATGCCATGGACTTTCATCCTAATGTCAATTCATTCATTTGACTTACATGTTAATATAAGAAAACAACTTTTAAAACACATATCATTGTCATTTATATGCATCTTACTTAACAAATTATATATAGATAATTATCTCCAAAAAAAATGAAATACAAAATTTTAGTCCAAGACTAAATATTCTTATTATTCATCGAATAATCAACCTTTCTTGTCTTACATAAAAATTTCAATTTTGAAAATTTCAGACCATTTACTTAAATACTATAGTCAAACTAATTCATACAACTATCTATAACACTACACTACACGTTGAACCTTTACTTTTTTAAAGTTATTGCAACTTTAACATCACAAGCTAATTTAATTAATTCGGCTTCAAAACCTTTTTTTTTTTTTAATTCATGTCCTATACATAATTTAAGATTGGTGCTTTTTTTTTTCTTTGGGGCTAAGGATTGAAATTTAATTTAAAAGAAAGATTAGCATGGAAAATATATTACAAAAAGAAAAAAATTGAATAAAAATCCATTCCTTTTGAGTTTATGTTTCCACTTTTATTTGGGATTGAAATAAAATTTTATTTTTCTTTCCATTTTTGTTCTGATTAGGTATAAAAATACAAAAATTGCATTATGAATAAGTCCACATTCTTATAATAATTAAGATTATTTGTATTGTTTGTGCAATGCAAATGTGTAAACTTCTTCAATTTGTACAATGGGTAAGTCACTCTCTCAATTTGTGTTCTGACTACAAAATTTACGAATCCCGTGCATTGCACGGGTCAACACTAGTACATAAATATATACATGTATATCCTCTACAACCTTGGACCGTGCAAACATTCCTACCTTCTACAATTTCAAATTATATTTATGTACAAAATGTAAATATAATTTGTTTTAAACACTAAATGCCTGTGGTGAAAATAGAGCAAAAATTTCAGAGACACCGAGAGAACCTATATGACTTGAATATATATATATATATATATATATAAAACTTACTTATTGAAAGCTTCTTTGTCAGTGGCTTCACTAATATCCTGTCAGCTGAAGAATAGGGGTATGCTCGCAGAGAAATGAGACTACTATCATAATCAAACCTCTGGCTTCTTAGCCATCTTTGAATGGGAGAAGAAAATAAGTTGATATATTATGAGAAGAAAACCAATTTTATTATTAATCACAAAACACAGAGAGAGAGAGAGAGAGAGAGAGAGAGAGAGAGAGAGAGAGAGAGAGAGAGAGAGAGAGAGAGAGAGAGAGGAAAAGAATAAGAAAAGTAATAGAAGTAAAATAAAGTTCAAGAGAAAAAACAGATAAAGAAATCATTCCATACTTGGTGCACAGCATGTCATGTAACACATTAGGTTTTATCACTTTTCCTTTCTTTTAAAGCAAACATTCCATACTTGGTGCACGACTTTGGCAACCACAATGAGGATTGAAAAAATTATTCAGTGCTTTAGGAGCACCACATCTATCCGTGCTCCACTACTCCTATAGCGGTGAAGTCCTTCCCTATT
The DNA here is from genome assembly GCA_033060915.1 of Euryodendron excelsum. Lineage (NCBI taxonomy): Eukaryota > Viridiplantae > Streptophyta > Magnoliopsida > Ericales > Pentaphylacaceae > Euryodendron > Euryodendron excelsum. Next base: position 6,094,298 of record CM065392.1, on the reverse strand, counting down.
AGGTGGGGTCACATACCTCACCTTTTAGGTGAGAGTCTCACTCCCTCATATAAGCGGAGGAACAAGGATATGTGGTACTTTTGGAACACTAAATAATTTTTCTAAGAATTGGAGTTAGTCTATTGACAAATAGAACTCCTTGCTTAGGGCAGAGTCAGATCACATCCAGATAGGTAGCTGCCCCCATCAAATTTTTTAAGATTACAATTTTAGCTATAGTGTAATGAAAGAAAAAATCAATTTACCCCTCAAATTTATAAAAATTCTATTTTACCTATATGATGTTTTGTAGTCTTGGATAGGCTTCTTGCATAAACATTTTGGACGTTGCAACTTAACTTTCTAATTATTTGGGCTCAGTTACAATAATCATGATTCGCTATTTCACTTTCTCAAGGACTCGTTAGATGTCGCAAATGTATCAAATTTATCACTTATTGGTTGCACGCATCTTTAGAGATTTGTCAAAAAATATATATGATAAAAAGCCTATTTCAGAGAAAGCAAATTGTATACATTTTCTTGAAAGAACTGCAAAGCTCATAACCTTACCAACCAAGTTGCGTGGACAAATATTTTGTTGCTACAATTATATATACATATATATATAGTAATGATTTTTCCTTAAAGATCAGTCATCCTGTCTATATTGTAATTGTGGGCTTTTTCACACTAGATTGTGAGAACGTAAAGGGCTTTTTCCCCAATATTTTTTCTTTCCATCACTCTGGTATCTACTGTGCCTCTGGGCAATCAGTTTACCTCTATTTTGCTGGACAATTTGATTTGACTACAGTCAAATTGGTTTTATTATGTAGCAAGGATCTCATCTTTGCCTCTGTTTTTTGTTCCTCAAGGGTTTCGTGCTTTCATCTAATTGCAATTTTATTGTAGCTTGTTTGGAAGTAGTGGCGGACCTACCTTGCGTGCAAGGTGTCATGGCATCTCTTACTTTTTGTTTAAAACTCATGTATTAGTGTACCCATGCACCCTCTTAAAATTAAAACCCTCCTTAAAGTTTCTTACCTAATAAAATTTTAAAATTTTTATGTAGTTGAATGTGGTTCTACCCATTTTTGTTTAAAAAGTAATTAATTTATATTTTTCTCATATTCTGCAAAGGCTGAATAGGAGCTAATTTCATTTTTCATCTAAAAATCTGGTCTTGAATCCTAATTTTTTTATATGAAAATTAATTATTATATTCTACTGTACATAATGGATAATAATTACATTATTATGTTGATAGATAAGAGTTTGCATTTCAAGTTTTGGCATCTCTCAAAAGAAAATCCTAGTTCCACCCCTATATTAGAAGCCATTCAATGGTCTATATCTCTTCTCCTTATAATCAGGTTGTTTTACTAGTGCACCCCAATAAGTATTATTTTTTTTCAAACTTTGTTGTGTGGTTCAATTTCTGCATTGTTGTAAACTTATATTTTGTGTCTAAGCAGGACCTGTTTGGAGTTCATCATCTTACTAAATTTGCAGCTGGCTCTGGGATTCGTACATGGGGAGCTTGGACTTTTGCTCTATTTTGGCTTAAGATGCTTATGTTGGCTGTTCTTGTTTTTGGCAAGCCTTTTTGGGTGATTCGTAGTGGAGATTGATCTTCTAAAGGGTGCTAGCGTTAGTGTATTTGTTGTCGAGTCTGCTATCATCAGTTGGCTTGTAGTTTCTCACATGCTTTCGATTTTTAGTTGCCACTACTGTTCCTGACTTTGCTCAAGTCACAGCTCTCATTGTCGAGAAAGAAGCAAAAAAATGATCTCTACAGTTTCAGCTCCATGCTCTTGAACGACAAGCTCAAAAACAAGCTCCTCAGCCATCATTGGTTACAACGCCTCTAGTTCAAGGGCGCCTTCTCTTTTCCCTTCTATATATGAAATGTTTCAACCCAGTTTTCTTGCTCAGCCAAACCCTTATGCCTATATGCAGCCTCTCACTACCATTCCTCCTCAGAAAAATCCTTTTAAAATGGATTCTTTTCTTACACCACCTCCTTGCCCAAAGCGAACAACTTCCACTAGACCTCCTTCTTCAGCACCTAGTAAAGCTTCCTCTTCTACAACATGCAGCTCTTCCTCAGCTTCTAAAGCTAAAGGTAAGGTTCTTGCTCCTATTGCTACCAATAACCCCATTTCTTCTTTCTTTTATAACCTCGTACAAAATGAACAACCTGACCCTGTATCCTCTGTAGTCCCTTTATTCCCTCTTCAGATCTCTGAGAACCCAAATTTTGATGATGTTTCCTTTGAATTGGCTCATTCTCACAGTTTTCTGATGTTCACCCTCTTCATATGATGAACCCTCCTCCGGCTAATCCTGGTCCCAATGCTCATCCAACTGTGGAAGACCCCTGTTGATCCTCTTGAAGAAGACTCCGTCCTAGCAACTAATACTACTTACACACATTCAAGTCCTAATATCAAGAAGTGCTTTAATCTTGATGATGTCCCGCCATCCAAATGGCCAGATCGGATTTTGGGAATGTATTCCTGGTGTACTGCTCAATTACGACACTCTTAGGCCACATTTCCTATTGTCTTAACCAAGTTAATTGCTCATTTTCAAGTTAGATTATGAGACTGGTGGATTGTTGTTAGTCCATACAGCGAGATACAAGTACAACAACTACCTAGCCTTCACAATTTTATGGCCTTCATGTACAGTGAATTTCTAGGTACTCCGGATCACCACGTAATACAAGATCGCGAAGAATATCTAAATATGCGGCGTTGTTCTTTCAAACGCAAAGATCTGGAAACTCATTATCACAAAATGTTTAAGAGATTTTATGTGCTTCATGAGATGGATGATGTCAATCTCAATCAGGCATTTCTCAACTCATTACTTGATCCACTTGGTAATGAAGTTTCAAGATACTGGATATCAAAGGGCTCACTCTGGAATCGGTCTCTTTTGGTGAATTATTTCAACATTGTCTTGTTGCTCTGGAAAAATTGTGTAATCAACACAAGTTTTTGTTCCAGCTTGCACAAACAAGCAAAAAATTGGGTGATTCTTGTGAGCGCAAAGATCTTCTCATCAAGTGTCCTTTCGGTAACTCTTATGAATGTCATCATGGCAAGAAAAAGCAACATTTTTGCTCCTTTTCTTCTCTTACTAGTTTTACCCACCAAAACGACATTCCAAAAATGCCGTAAATGGAAGTTTCTCCGAAAGAAGCATTCCCGAGGCAGAACCTCTGACAAATGTTTTTCCTGTAACAAAAGGGGCATTTTGCTGGTAATTGTCCTAACAAGAAGAAGAAAGAGAAGATGCTAAATCAACTTCATGCCCTTGATGAAACTATTGATCTCTCCGATCTGGAATCTGTTTTCTCTCAATGATGATGACTACTCCCTTGAGTCTTTCCTGGCAATTGGTTACTCTGACTCAGAAACAGAGCTCAATCCTATGGAATCAACCTCTACCATTCTTCTCTCTTTCTCAGCTTCTCCCTTTTGCCAGAGTTCATATCACTCTTTCCAAGTATGCCAGAGCACTCCCAATCATAGCATTTTTTTGATATTGGTGCTGGCTCTACCATTCTTAACCCGTCCTTGCTCCCAAACTCCTATTGGGAACCACATTATAGGCTTTCAAAGTTGCTAACGGTGAAAAGTTTGTGATTGATCGAATTAGTAAACCAATACTAATTAGATTCTTTCCAAACTTAACAATTTGCCACCGAGTTCTAGGCTCTCATTTGCCTGATAAAGATCTTTTGATTGGGTTCGATATTCTTTATAAAATTCCTCGATCAAGATGGACCTTTCAGGGCCTCTCTTATCGAAGCCATTCTCTTTCCTGGACTCAAATTCTTCATTTCTATTTAACTAAAGTTCTTGCTCCTCTTCAAACTCGGTTAATAGAATCCTCCTGTGTTGAGTCTCACACGGAGTTTTTGGTTAAGTGTTTTGCTCCTTTATGGACAAATCTAGACTTCTTTGTCTCACTTAAGCTCAATGAAGATGCTAATGTTGGTCCAAAAGGCAACCTAAGAGAAGGGTGAATTGGGTTTATTAAAAATTAAAGCGATTAAGATCAATTAAAATTAATCTAATCAATGGAACAGTAGTTCAAGATAAATGCAATGAAATGTAGACAACAATGAAATGAAAACAGAGAACAAGAAAGCACACCAAGAATTACCGAGGTTCAACCACAATTCGTGGTCTACGTCCTCACCTTAAGACCCCCTTGAAGTCTCCTTCCACTATGCAATCTCCAATTACAAAGTAGATGCTGATTTACAAAATGCTCAGCTCACTTTTATACAAGAATTCCTTTCCAAGTTCTTTCAGTCATCAAGTGGTTTTGTCCAATATTCACTTCAACTTATAAGTATTTTTCTTTTACAAGAGAACACTCCAATTCTCACTTACAAGTATATGAAGAATATACAAACGAAATACAAACTCTCTATGAAGAGTGAATGAGAATTGAATAGCTCACTAACTACCAACTTAAAGATAAAGAAAATTTTTAGTTTTTTCAGCTCAATCAATCTGTGAATGTTCTATCTCTTGTCCATAAATGCATTTGGAGGCTTATATATAAAGCCCTAAATTAATTTGACCCGTTGGAGATTGTTGGAGCTTTATTAAATGCGCGCCCACTTCAATATAATGTTAAAAAATATAGTCGTTGATCCCTAGGTGTCGATACTTGATTTCCATGTGTCAATACATCAAGTCTGCATTTTTTAAAATTTGTCCACTGTCTTTATGTGTCGACACATCACCCAGAAATTGTCCTTCATGCTTTTATTGATCAGTTTATCTTCAAAAAATTTGGGGATGTTCTTCAGACACGCTTCAGATTTTCAAGGAGTCTTTTTTTTGGGGTATGATGATAGATCAAAGTCTTCAATCCTTCAAAGATATCTTCCATTTAATTTGGATTGAATTTTTCTTTTGATGATCATATTTTCTTTGTTCCTAAGCTGCCAAATTCCTTTTCATTAATGCCGAGCTTCTCTTCTTCATTGTCGAGCTCTTTCTATTTCCTGCTAATGTTCTTTTCATCCGTATAGAGCTTCTTTTTCATTATTGCCGAGCTTCTCTTCTTTACTGCTGAGCTTTTTCCATTTGCTGCTATTGTTCTTTTCATCTGTGTAGAGTTTCATATATAATATGCTGATTTCTTCTTTTTTAGGATCATTTTATTAGAAACTTGATGAAGTCTACTCTTGAACACTCTCAATGCATATCAACAATCTTGAATGTTCACATCCCTGATGAAGTCCTCATTTAAATTCTCTTGTGGAGATTTTTGTAGACACGATGAATTCTTTTTTTAAACACATTCAATCTCTTTGAATTCAAGACATCTTCATTTAGTCTTTTCATACTTAATAAAGTCTTCCTTTGAGCACCTTCAATCTCTTCGAATGCAAATCATCTATTTAAAGTTTGAACGGGTGCAATTGCTCTGTTTTGGTGCAAAGTATGACTTTTGGTGCATTGCTTAAACTTTTAAATGTTGTGCATCTATTTTTATATGAATTAGACTTTAAGTTAGACTTTAAGTCTAAATTATAATTGTTATTAATATTCACGCCAATTAAATGTATTAGTAAACTAACACAATGTTTAGTTATCATCAAAATCAAGGCGTAGAGTCAGTAATCTCCCTCTTTTTGATGATGACAAAACATTTGCAAAAACATGCATTATAAGATAAAATGGAATGAATAGAATTAAATTTCTTACTAGAGAAAACTCCCCCTTTGTTTTGCAACTGATGCTTCCAAGACAGAAATATCTTTTTGCTTATTTGATTAGAAAAAAACAGATCTCAACTTTCAAAAAGTGTTAGACAATGCCAAAGCAAGTTGAGGGGTTGAGGGAAAAAAATTTCTTTATCATGTTACTCCCCTTAAGAACATGCTCTATAAGGTTTCATATGCTATATCATGCAACTTTCATCATTCAACAATCATTCATCATTTTCATTCATTGCTATTTAGTTCTTCTTCCCATTTTATTTCAATTCTTCTCCCTCTTTTTGTCAATTCATCAAAAAGAGAAAAATAAATTGATAATCAAGAAATGTACAATAACAAAAAAATCGAATAACAAGATAAATTGTATAATTAGGATAGTAAACAAAGTAATCAACAATCAGGCATCAAGCTGGCACAATAACATAGTCATATTTCATTCAAAAATGTATTACAAATGATAATCACAAAAAGGTACAAGAGAATTTTGGTCTTGGACAATGACATTGCATTCTTGAACAAACTGTGCAAGGGCAAAATGATGATACAAGTGCAAAATGAAAAAGTAAACAAAAGATGGAGAGGGAGAGAGGTATGGAGAGGAGAGGTCAGTAAGGAGAGGCTGGTGGTGAGGGGGTTAGGACAAGGGAGTTATCAGGGGTGTTGGAGAACTTTTTCCTAGGTCTGTCTTTGAGCCCATACTAGTGACCAGAAGTGGAAGGAGGAACATTAGATTCTATAGCAGATGAGTCATCCTCTTGACTTTGCTTTGCTGCTTCTGCCTCTGCCTCCATACCTTCTCTTTCTTCTTCAGCCTCTTTCTCTTCGTCTCCTTCTTCTTCATTTCCTTCATTTTTTTCTTCTCCTAGTTCTCATTTTTCTTCTTCTTCCTCATTTTTATTCCTCTATCAATTTTTCTTTCCCATGTCTCAACATTTACACTTCCTTATTCAATTCTCTAACTTTCTTTTCCAAGAAAAACATCATTGTGGTAGCCATATCTGCCTTCTTGTTCAGTTTGTCGAGAGAATCCAAAACTTGAGCCATGAAATTAGTCATTGCATCTTCACTTCCTTTAAGTTCTTGATGCAAGCTTCTCTTGATACTCCTCTTCCTAGAGCTACTCCTAGAGGGAGCTTTTTCTTTTGAAGCACTGCCACCATCAAATTTCTAGGAGTCCATTGATTGTTTTTCAGAGTGTACCCCATTCTCTTGAGAGTCTTTTCATTATATTCATCACTGATGGCCTTGAGAGTCCTCTTTTTTTCATTGCTTAAGTCAATATCAAAGTGCTTGAAAACTTTAGTCAAGAAAATTTCATAAGGTAAACTGATTCTAGATATGATAGCCTTGTACATATGATCCAAAATAAACAAAGGCAAATCAATCCTAGAGTCAGTCAAATATGCCCATAAGAAAAACAATTCTTTCTCAGAAACATATTCATACTTTCTAGTCTTTAGAGTGAAAATTGTGCAGGCAAAGTGATGAACCAACCTCAATTCAATAGGCAAATCAGTGGCAAGATGTTGTATACATTTATCCACTTCTTTCCATAAAGAATTTTCAATTGATCTTTTCTTAAAATATTATTTCTGTAAACTTCTCCGCCAAGTCTAATTCCAAGAATGTGCCTTATCACATCTCTATTTAGAGTAAAAGTGACACCCTTGACATAATTTATAGTGGAGACTTCTCCATAATCTCTTTTGGCGTTGGTATAAAAATGGGCAACTAAGTTAGGATAAACATTATCCCTTAAAGTAGTCATAGATTTCCATCCCAAATTTGTCAATTTTGTACTTCATTCAAAATTTTAATGATCGAAGAAATTATAGTCTACCCATCTACCATTATATGCTTTTCTGAGAGAGAAACTCAAATTGTACCTTTCTTGTGCTATATCTTCACTGAAATAAAGTTCATTTCTTTCCAGGGCTGTTGAGAATGCCGATTCTCCATTCTTACTTTTCTTCGTCTTCCCTCCATCCTTGCTTGATTCTCTTTTGGATTTCCTCTTCTAGCTTTTTGAGTATGGGTTGTAGATTCAACTAGGGCTTTTGAAATCTTCTTCGGTTTAGTGGGTTTGGGTGCCATTGTGAGATCAACGATGGTTGTGAGAAGTTGAAAAGGATTCAATTAGGGTTTACAAAGATATTGAGTAGGGATTGATTAAGGTTTTTAAAGTGATTAAAGGAGAGTTTGTGTTGATTCGTAGGTGATGGTTGGTTGGTGCAAATAATGGAGCGAAATAGAGAGAGGGAGGGAAAGTTCGAATGTTTGTAAATGTAACTGTAAAGTGGGCTGTTATAAAATATATAAGCTCGACTCACGTGTCGACACATGAACTTGATGTGTCGACACATGGGTGTCAACAAATCATTTTTGAGTCCACTGTCGTGATGTGTCGACACATGAGAAATGGTGTGTCGACACATACAACAAGACTGGGTTGTATTTAGTGTAAGCAAATCCAGAAGATGATTTATCAATAGGGAGTGAGAATATATTCTATTATGAGTCATGCAATGAATTATGAGAGCAAGTAATATAATTCATGCAATCAATCAACACATTTGTTCACAAATAATATGAAGATTACATATAAAACATAAATAATGCGAATTTCACTCAATTTTGACCAAAACTCAAGACATGGGATTAATCATTCCCAATCCTCTTCTTATCATGCAAAACATATCTTTACTCAATGGTTTTGTAAAAATATCAATTAATTGCATGTTTGTACTTACAAAATCAAGTTCAATATCACCCTTTTGCACATGATCTAGTATGAAATGATATCTAATTTCAATGTGTTTTGTGCAAGAGTATTGAATGGGGTTCTTAGTCAAGTTTATAGCACTAGTATTGTCACATTTAATAGGAACATGATCAAACAAGATACCATAATCTTCTAACTGTTGTTTAATTTATAATACTTGAGCACAACAACTACCAGCTACTACATATTCAACCTCAACTGTGGAGAGAGCAACTGAATTTTGTTTCTTGCTATATCAAGACACAATCATGTTGTCTAGGAGTTGGCAAGAGCCACTTGTACTCTTCCTATCAACTCTACTTTCCACATAGTCAGCGTTAGTGTAAGCGGTCAAATTAAAAGATATACCTTTTGGATACTATAATCCAAGATTAGGTATGTGCTTAAGATAACAAAAAATTCTTTTCACACCAATCAAATGAGATTCTTTAGGATTTGATTGAGCACACAAGAAAACACTAAACATTATATCTAGCCTACTAGCAGTTAGATATAATAAAGAACCTATCATGCTTGTATAAAGCTTAGTATCTACTGACTTACCTTTCTCATCATTATCCAATTTTGTTATAGTATTCATTAGAGTACTTATAAGTTTTGCATCTTTCATGCCAAAATTCTTGATCAAGTCCTTGATATACTTAACTTGATTGATAAAGATGTCTTCCTTTGATCGCTTGATTTGAACACTAATGAAGTAATTAAGTTCGCCTATCATGCTCATTTCGAATTCTCCCAGCATACACTTAGCAAATTTCTTATAAAGCGACTCATTAGTAGCACCAAACATAATATCATTTACATATATTTGTACCAAAAGCATATCATTATTTTTTATTTTGATAAAAAGAGTGGTGTCTATCTTTCCTCATGGAAAACCTTTTTTAATAAAAAACTTGCTTAATCTTTCATACCAAACCCTTGGGGCTTGCTTCAAACCATATAAAACTTTTGTTAATTTGAAAACATGGTTGGGAAACTTTGGTTCTTCAAATCTGGGGGGTTGCTCAACATATACATCTTCGGTAAAAAAACCATCTAGAAAAGCACTTTTAACATCCATTTGATATAATTTGAAATCTTTAAAACATAAGAATGTAAGTAACAATCTAATGGCCTCTAATCTAGTTACCAAAACATATGTTTCATCAAAATCAATGCCTTCCTCTTGGCTATACCCTTGAGTAACCAGTCTTACCTTGTTCCTCACTACAACTCTGGATTCATCTATTTTATTTCTGAAAACCCATTTGGTTCCAATAATAGGGTAATCATTAGGCCTAAGAGCGAGGTGTCATACCTCATTCTTTTCAAATTGATTCAATTTCTTTTGCATAGCATTAATCTAAAACTCATTATTTTTAGCATCATTAAAACACTTAGGTTCTATTTGTGATAAAAATGCAAGATGATTACATATATTTCTAAGAGATGATCGAGTTCTTATTCTTTGTGAAGGCTCACTAGGATTTGTTCCGTAGGATGGTTATGCACAAACTTTCATTCCTTAGGTAGACCTTCATTAATCTCTTGCTGGCTTGTAGAGGCTTCTTGCACTTCTTTCTCCTTTTGTGATTCTTCATTTGAGCTTGGTTGTATATCTATTTTTTCCATGTTTTGCTCTTCCTTATCTACATCAGCACTTACAATATTTCTAGAAAGAGAGTTATGTTCATCAAAAGTGACATGGACTGATTCTTCAACCACTAAAGTCCTCTTATTAAAGATTCTATAAGCTTTGTTATGTGTTGAATATCCAAGAAATACACTGTCGTCAAATTTTACATAAAACTTGCTGAGGTTATCTTTATTGTTATTTAATATAAAGCAATTGTATCCAAATGCTCTAAAGTATGAGACATTTGGTTTCTTATCTTTCCAAAGCTCATAAGGGGTTTTGTTAAAAAAATTTCTAAATAGAATTCGATTTAAAACATAATAAGCTGTGCTAACAGCTTTAGCCCAAAAATACTTTGGCAAACCATTTTCAAAAAGCATGGTTCTACCTATTTCTTCCTAAACTCTATTTTTCTTCTCAACAACTCCATTTTGTTGAGATGTTCTAGGGGCTAAAAAGTTATGATAAAATCATTTTCATTGCAAAATAATTCAAAAGGTTTGTAATCGAATTCTCCTCCATGATCAGTCCTAATAGAAGTGATTAAAAAACCTTTTTCATTTTGAACCTTTTTATAAAATTTTATGAAGAAAACAATTGTCTTATCCTTGTGAGCTAAGAAGAATGTTAATGTAAATCTAGAGTAGTTATCAATAATAACAAGTGCATATTGTTTCCCACTAAAACTTAAAGTCATAGTTGGTCCAAATAAGTCCATATACAATAGTTGTAGTGGTCTAGAAGTGGTCAACATGTTCAAGGATTTAAAAGAATTGCGAGTTTGTTTTTCCAATTGACAAGCATCACAAACTCTATCATTGTCAAATTTTATTTTTGGAAGTCCTTTAACCAAATCATTCTTAGAGACTTTTGAAAGTATGCTCGTGCTAATGTGACCAAGTCTTCTATGCCACAACCAACTTTCATCGCTATTCATAGCGGCAAGGCATTCAACTTTACAAGAAGATAGGTCATTTAGATAAAAAAAAAATATACATGTTGCCTTGTCTATGTCCAGTGAGAATAGTCATGTTACTATTGATGTCAATCACATCACATTTAGAGGATTCAAATACAATCTTGCATCCTTTGTCACAAAGTTAACTAATGCCCAAAAGATTGTGTTTGAGTCCTTTAACAAGCAAGACATTTTCAATAGAAGTGGGAGTGTTCTTACCAACACTACTTATACCGATGATATTCCCTTTGCTATTATCTCCAAATGTGACAAGTCCTCCATCTTTTGGTGAGAGAGATGTGAATTGTGTTTCATCTCTCGTCATATGTCTTGAGCATCCACTATTTAAGTACCAATGGTCTTTCTTGGATTTAGCTTGAAGACATACCTACAAAAAAATTAATTTTACTTTAGGTACCTAAACCATCTTGGGTCCGTGGGGGTTAGTCCTTAATGGCATTCTAAGGACCCATGTATTGTTAGAGCAATAGATTTTTACATAGCATAACATCTACTAGCAATGTGTCATATTTTATAACAATAAAAACATGAAATCTGTGGGTTTCCAGTAGGAGAAACAATCTGCCTTTTGAAAATTTTCTTCTTTTAAAAGGAACAAAACCAAGTCCAGCTTTATCTAGTGAGCACTTTTGTTTTCCTAAGATTGCATCCAATTTTTCTTTTCTATTTACACATCTAAAAAGTGTTGTTTCCAAATGTTTAGCTTTATTATTCAAAATCTAGTTTTCCTTTGAAGAATCTTTTGGAAAAGAGTTTTTCTTAATCTTTTCTCTTATAACACAAACTTTATTTTTTAATACTACATTTTCTTTTTGCAAGTCCTCATTTTCTTTGATAAGAGTAGAAATCATCTTTTTGATGTAAGCACCCCATTTTTGCCCATTCAGCAATCTCCGGCCCGACTAGGCTTACTTTTACACATCACATGCATATCCAGACTCTAACCTACCTTCTAAACTTGAATTTAGTCCATTAATCGCTTCCTGGGCCCACTTGAAGCTAAATGACCATTTTGCCCCTAGGCCTCTAAAAGCCCGGGAACCACACCGGCTTTGGGTATCAAACTGCTAACTTCCTGGGGATGTTTTTGATAGCATCCCTGGCCTTCTATTACTCTTTCAGATCATTCCGAGTCAGTTTCGGCAAACTTGATGCAAAATGACCGTTTTGCCCCTAGAGGGCCGGTCGCTTTTTCTAACCACACTGGCTCTGGGTATCAAACTAGTAGCCTCCAGAAACATTCTGAGTAGTGTTTTCGAACCTTGAGTCTTCTTCCGGGACATTCTAAGTCCGTCCCGGTAGCTTTCCGGTCCGGTTGATCGTTTTACCCCTAATAGGTTAGTCAACCCTTTTAACCAATCTTCTCATAATTTTTCAAACCCTTTGTCCCTAAGACATTATTCTAAAGGTTCCTGTCCCTTTCTGGCTCTTTGGGTCATTCCCGGTACCTTCAATTCATCCTCGAACCTTCTAGAGCCACTCCTAGTGAAGCTTGGCTAAAAATTACATGGTAGTCAGTAGTACAGGCGCCCAAATCTTCTGAAGATACGTTACTTGCCGACTTAAAAGCTTTCCTAAGTGGCTGGCGCCACTACTAGTGGCGCCAAGCGAAAAAATTGCCTGGTGCAAACTCAGTCTAAAAACCCTACTCTTCGATATACAAAGCTCGTAGCTTGTCTAAACCCTAGTCTCCTTTAGGTTCTCCAAACTCTAGCCTTCATACACAAACCCTAGCCTCCTATATATTCATATACACTCTTATACACTCATACACTAGCCTCCAAAGCCTCCATTGAAGACTTGAAGTGCTGTAACTTTGAAGCTCCTGAAGATCGAAGAAAAGTTCATGAAGACTGAAGCGAAGACTGAAGCGAAACAAGAAAAGCAAAGCGCGCAAAGCAAAACAAAATAAACAAGACACAAGGTAGGCTTTCTATTTAAGTTTACGCATCTTCCCCCTCTCTTCTCTATCTGAACCCACTTGAGTTTCTTCTATTTTAATCCCCCATATTCTTTCCCCCCTTTTCTCGCATGCTTGAAATAAGGGACTTCCCTGTCCATGTGTAGGATTAGGCTATTGGAGAGTCACCATGTCGGGGGCTTTCTTTTAGTCTAATCGGAGACCACATGGGTTCGGCCCCCTTGATTATGTGGTGAAGCCTTTAACCTTGTATGTTCACGACCTCAACTTGTATTATGCGTATCATGATCTTGCATTTTTCCAAAATTTGTTTTCAACATCGTTTTCAAACTTGCATCAAAATCTTCTTTTTTAGAACTTGTTTTCAAAATCACAACCCTAGGGTGATTCTAGCCTTTTCATGGTTAGGGTTGCTTTAGGAAAGTGTTACATTTAAAGTGACCAATACAGTCCATATTTTCAAATCCTCGTTGTTTTCAAACCACTATCTTAAAGTGGTTCTAACCTTCTTATGGTTAGAATTGCTTTAGGAAAGTGAGATATTTTATATACTTTCTAAAAAATCTCTTCTCAAAAATCTCCTCCTAAAAATCTCTTTTCCAACATGCTTTCCATAAACTCTCTTTAAATTTCTTTCCAAAATTGTTTTCAAAAACTCCCTCCAAGAATCTATTTTTCAAAACTTCTTTTTAAACTCCTTTCCAAAAAGCTCTCTTCAAAATTCCTTTCCTAAAAACACTCCCTAGGTTTCCTTCTTAGAAAACTCTCTCCCTAAATCTCTTTCCTAGAAGCTCTTTCCAACAATCTTCTTCCAAAAATCCCCTTTCAAAAACTCTCTCTTGTCAAATTCACTTTTAAAAAACTTCTCTTTAGGATTTCTTTTCAAAAATCTCCCTTTCTAAAAACTCACTCTCTAAAAAATTTCTTTTCTTAGAGTCCAAGTTAAGCCTTAGAACCCACAATTAGGAAACCTTAATTTCTTTTCCTAAAAACATAATTTTCAATCTTGCCATAAAATCTAGGTTTCTAAAATCTCCCTTTTTACATCTAAATCATAGGTTTCCAAAACCTATTTTCTACATGAAAACTATAGTCTTTCCAAATCTAGGATTTCTAAAACTCTATCTTTCCAATTCCATACCAAATCTAAGCTTCCACTTTAGGAAACAAAATCCAATCTCCCATTTAGGAAACTAGATCCTATCCTCCGTTTTTTGAAACAAAATCAAACCATCTCTTTTTAGAAATAAAATCTAATCCTTTGTTTTAGGAAATAGGAATCCCACTCCCTCATTTGTTTTAGGAAATAGGAATCCCACTCCCTCCTAATCTCATACCTTCCTAAACCTTAGGTTTTCAAAATTTAAATTTTCAAATCTTTCCTAAATCTAAATCTTCCCTAATTCCAACCTTCCCTAATTCCACCCTTCCCTAATGTTAACTTTCCAAATCTAACTTTTCAAATCTTTTTAAACTTCTAAACTTTCTAAATTCCAAACTTTCTAAATTTCAAATATTTTTAAATTCAAAACTTTCTTAAGTTGAAACTTTCTAAGTTCTAAACTTTCTAACTTTCAAATCTTTCTTAAATCAAAACTTTCCGATTCCAAAACATTCCCAAAACGAAACTTTCGTATTTCAAAATCTTTCCTAATTCGAAACCTTTCCTAAATTGAAACTTTCTCAAATTGAAACTTTCCTAAATTTGAAACCTTTCCTAAACCAAAACTTTCCTAAAATGAAATTTCTTAATTCAAACCTTTCCTAAATCCAATTTTTTCCTAATCTTCCAAGTTCAACTTCCAACCAAGTCTTTCCTAAGTCTCGTCTTTCTTAAGTCTAGGTTTCCTAAAACCAACATTTCCAAAATCAAATCTTTTCAAATCTTCCAATCCAAATTCCAATCAAAATCTCTTTCTTCCAATCATACCTTCTATTTTCTATCGGACTCTTGTCCGAACTATGATTGACCTGATTCCTCTAAAAGGATACGTAGGCAACCCTCATAGGTGCGGTCACAACTTCTTTCAAATCTATAATTCCACAACTTTTTTCAAGCTCCAATTTCCACAACCTTTTTTCAATTTCCAATTCCATAATTCTTTTCAAATGTCTTTTCTATTTCAATTTCAATTTCAAATCTATCTTTTCAAATCTCTTTTAAAATCAAATCAAGTTCTTTTCAAATCTACTTCCAAATCTATTTTCCAATAATCTTTTTCTTGTACTTACATATCATGTATCATGTCTTTTTAAACATTCTTTTTCTAAAGTGGATAGGATTGGACATTTGTTAGTTGAAGACTCTCATAGGTGAATCTAGGGTGAATAGATATGTAAGTACCGCAAGGGCGGGGTAAGGTGATGACTTAGTGCGTCTTTCCTACACGTGACCAACCTCCGAACCTAGGATCACTGTTTTCAAAGACCAAAATGGAGTTATTTTTCTAAAAAGGGCTTAAATGTTTTTCAAAGGTTGCCAAACAACCTGTTTTCTTAAAAACTCTTTTAAGGAAGTATTTTCGAAATCGTTTTTAGAAACCTTAAGTGTAGTCTTCGGATTGTGCTTAGTTTTTAGGTGACCTAACTCACCTTAATCAAGTTAGATGGCGACTCCAAATGTTTTTCAAAAACCATTTATTCAAATCAATTTTTAATTCAAACCTAGTCGCACTCATTCTTCTAGGAGGATGAGTTCTAACGAAAGAGTATAGTATTTTTCCCGCTTGCATGTGTATTCCTCGAGTGTGAAAAATCTGGGCGCGACATTTATGGAGTCCATTTTTAATTCCCATCTTTTTGAACTCAAAAAGTAAATAATCGAATGCATCTTGTAATTTGTTAAAAGTAAATTGAGATGAGTTTGAGTTTGATACCTCATTGTTTTCCTCGTAAGCCATGAGATAAAGATTAGCCACCTTTTGAGGTTTGAATTCTTTTTTGGAGCCAGATTCTTCATCGTCACTCCATGTCATAGCTGCCATTACTCTCTTCCCTTGGTTTTTCCTTTCTTTTTGAGCAGGGGAGATTCAATCTTTATATGGCCAGGCTTCTTACGTTCATAACATATGATGTTTGATTTTTTGCTAGAATCTCCTTTGGCCTCATGTTTCTTTTCTCCTTTCCATTTCCTTTTCATAAACCTTCTGAATTTTTTGTGTGATGAGAGCAATGTCTTCATCATCATTCTCATCACTAGTCGGTTCCTCTTATTGGCTGGTGGACTTGAATACTACTGTTCTCCTTTTTTTTTCTTCATTATCTTGGACATGTTGCTTTTGAGTTAATTCATTTACCATGAGAGAGCCCAATAGTTCTTCAAGAGGCAATGTGTTAAGGTTCTTTGCTTCTTGAATTGCTGTGACCTTAGCTTCCCAAGTCTTTGGCAATGACCTCAAGATTTTTCTTACCTGCTCATTGTTAGAATACACCTTTCTAAGAGATTTCAAACCATTAATAATATGGATGAACCTTGTAAACATTTCAGTAATAGACTCATCCAGTTTCATTTTAAACAATTCATAATTCTGGACTAAGATGCTAATTTTAGATTCCTTAACCTGATTAGTACCTTCATGTATTACCTCTAATCTATCCCATATTTTCTTAGCTGATTCACAAGTAGAAATTCGATTGAATTCATTAGGATCACGAGCATAATACAAAATGTTCATGGCTTTAGCATTTGATTGCAAAAGTTTCAAATCATCTTTATCCCATTCAGATTAGGGCTTAGAAACATCAACCCTCTCCACTTTCATTGTAGGAATTTTGGGATCATTTAAAATAATTTTTCATAATTTATAGTCAACAGATTGTATGTATATTCTTATTCGAATTTTTTAATAATTGTAATTGGTGCTATTGAACATAGGTAGTCTATTTGTGGATTGACGCTCACTAAGAGAGGCTCCAAAGTTGGTTGCCATAGATCTATTCATAGGATGTTAAGCCTATAGCAGGAATACAAACTTTGATACCAATTGTTGGCCCAAAGACAACCCAAGAGGGGGGGGGGGGTGAATTGGGTTTATTAAAAATTAAAGCGATTAAGATCAATTAAAATTAATCTAATCAATCGAACAATAGTTCAAGATATATGCAATATAATGTAGACAACAATAAAATGAAAACATAATACAAGAAAGCATACCAAGAATTACTGCGGTTCAACCACAATTCGTGGTCTACGTTTTCACCCCAAGATCCTCTTGAAGTCTCCTTCCACTATGCAATCTCCAATTACAAAGTAAATGCTGATCTACAAAGTGCTCAGCTTACTTTTACACAAGAACTCTTTCCTAAATTCTTCTAGCCACCAAGTGGTTTTGTCCAATATCCACTTCAACTTACAAGTATTTTTCTTTTACAAGAGAACACTTCAACTCTCACTTACAAGTATATGAATAATATACAAACGAAATACAAACTATCTATAAAGAGTGAATGGGAATTAAATAGCTCACTAACTACCAATTTGAAGACAAAGAGAATTTTTAGATTTTTTAGCTCAATCAATCAGTGAATGTTGTATCTCTTATCCATGAATGCATTTAGAGGCTTATATATAAAGCCTTGAATTAATTTCACCCATTGGAGGTTGTTGGAGCTTCATTAAATGCGCGCTCACTTCAATATAACGTTTAAAAATATAGCCGTTGGTCCCCAAATGTTGACACTTGATTCCCATGTGTTGACACATCAAGTCTGCATTTTTCAGAATTTATCCACTATCTTCATGTGTCGATATATCAAACCTATGTGTCGACACATCACTTAGAAACTGTCCTTCATGCTTTTCCTAATTAGTTTAGCTTCAAATAATTTGGGAATGTTCTTCAAACATGCTTAAGATCTTCAAGGGGTCTTCTCTTTAGAGTATGATGATAGATTAAAGTCTTCAATCCTTCAAAGAAATCTTCCATTTAATTTGGATTGAATTTTTCTTTTGATGATCATATTTTCTTTATTGCTGAGCTGCCAAATTCCTTTTCATTAATACCGAGCTTCTCGTCTTCATTGCCGAGCTCTTTCCATTTGGTGCTAATGTTCTTTTCATTAGTCTAGAGCTTTCTTTTCATTAATGCCGAACTTTTCTTCTTTATTGCCGAGCTCTTTCCATTTGTTGCTAATGTGTTTTTTGTTTGTGTATAGTTTCATATATATTATGCCGATTTCTTCTTCTTTAGGATCACTTTATTAGAAGCTTGATGAAGTCTATTCTTGAACACTCTTAATGCATATCAACAATCTTGAATCTTCACATACCTGATAAAGTTTTCATTTGAATTCTCTTGTAGAGATTTTTGTAGATATGATGAATTCTCTTTTTAAACACCTTCAATCTCTTTGAATTCAAGACATCTTCATTTAGTCTTTTCATACTTAATGAAGTCTTCCTTTGAGCACCTTCAATCTCTTAAATGCAAATCATCTGTTTAAAGTTTGAACGGGTGCAATGATTGAGCTGCATAAGTGTAGTTCAACGTAACTAAACTGACCTAAGTTAGCTGTAGATTAGGTTAATTATGCCTTCTTTAGTGTATATTGTACTGAGAGTCGTATTTTGAGTTCATTGCAGGTAAATGTTGATAAATGAGAGGATTTGGAGCCATAAAAGTGATCTAGAGTGCGGGCACGTATATCGAGGGCCGTTGTTGGTATTTGTCTTGGGAAACGTGCAACTTATCATCCGTAGCTCGAAATGGAATGAAAGATACGCCGTTGGAAAGATTTCGCAAAGTTATACAAGTTCACGTTTAACAAGCATTTCGAGAAATGGACTCCAAGAGCCTTGAACTGAAGCCGCAAAACAATAAGGGAAGATAGCTAAAAAGTGTGGAAAAATGCAATGGGAGTTCGAACGGTTGAAACAAGAAGAAATTGAAAGTTCGAACGGTGGCTGGGAAAAAGTGAAGAAAAATGGTATTTTGGCCTTAGGGTTCGAACTCCCATATGAGGGTTCGAACTCTCAGAGGCTGGACACTTAAAAGAAGCATATGCAGGCTTAGGGTTCGAACCCTAATTATAAAGGGAAAGAGGAGTTCGAACTATAAGAAGAAAAATAGAAAACTTACACTGAGGGTTCGAACTCCTCTGCTAGGGTTCGAACTCTAAGAAGAAAAAAAAGAGAAACAAGGTTTTGAGGGTTCGAACTCCTCTGCTAGGGTTCGAACTCTAAGAAGGATTTTTGGGCAAATTTTCCTATTCCTACTAGGACTCTGCTTGCGATCTCTATATATATCCCTTCGATTTTCTGGAGAAGGGGGACGATTTCTTTAGGTTTTTAACTACTTTTTAGTCTAGATTCATAGGAGTAATTAGGGTTTTTATTATTCTTGTAAATACTTTCATTAAATTCAAGTTTTATTGCTTTAATTCAAGATTTTGTTTAAGAATCCATAGTTTTTGTAATTAGTTCAAGATTTGTAGTTCGTTTATAGTTTTTTATGTTCTAGAAAGTTTTCAATACATAGTTAATTGTTTTCCATGGCCATGAGAGGCTAAATTTCTTGACTCGGGATTGATTGTGAAGATTGATTGGGGATTGAGGATGAACGATGGAGGTAAGGTTGAATTCACTGCTATATCTTCTTGATTCTTCTTCTTCTCCTTCGTTCTAGATACTTTCGAAAACCTGGGCGTCCTATTATGTTCGGTAACACTTATGCGTGAATACCACACTCAGTATATATGTTGCCTTGTAACGTTTATGCGTGAGTTGGCTTCAATATATGCGCTGCACGAATCGATGATGCGTGTTCTTGATTATAACAACCCGATTTATTCTAAAAGTTGAAGATTGAAAGAACTATTAGTTTTAAAGCTAAATCTTCCGAATCCGAGACTCGCAACATAGTCAAAAGATTTGAGTTATTAAATTATCTCCTTTGGGATTCCAAGAGACGCAATTGGTTAGAACGATTGATTCCGGGACTTTTTATTTCTTAGTTTAAATTAGATAATCAATCTTTCCTTAACCTAAAATCATATTTTTTTGTATTGGAGTGTTGTTCCTAAGATTTTTTATCCACTACAAGTTTTTCTTTTTACGTAAACCATCTTCCTTGTGGGAACGACTTTGTACTTACGAGAAATTATTACTACATCGTGGCCGTGCATTTGCGGTTAAGCATCACCCTTTTTGGGAGCGATCATGCAATTGCTATGTTTTGGTGCAAGGCTTGATTTTTGGTGCATTGCTTGAACTTCTAAATGTTGTGCATCTATTTTGATATGAATTAGACTTTAAGTCTAAATTATAATTCTTATTAATCTCCACACTAATTAAATATATTAGTAAACTAACACAAGATTTAGTTATCATCAAAATCAAGGCATAGAGTCAACACTTAACTCTACCGAAGCTAATCATCCTGGTATGTCTGGTGAACATCTGGCTCTAACTGTACAAGAACTTCAACAGTTACAGTATAAAGGTATCATTGCACCTACTTCTTCCACATGGGCGTGTGAAGTGTTTTATGTTAATAAACACACATAACAAATCAGAGGGAAAATGCAATTGATTGTTAACTATCAGCCTCTGAATCATTTTTTGGCTGATGATAAGTTTCCTCTTCCCAACCGCCCAGCTCTTTTCTCTCATCTCTCTAAGGACAAATTCTTCTCAAAGTTTGATTTGAAATCTGGTTTTTGGCAACTTGGTGTTTTACCGTCTAAACGGTTAAAGATAGCTTTCTGCATTCTTGATCATCATTTCTAATGACTGTTATGCCTTTTGGTCTTAAAATGGCTCCATCTCTGTTTCAGAAGGCTATGTTAGAATTTTTGCCCCCCTTCTTCCCTCAGCTCTCATTTACATTGATGACATTCTTCTATTCTCCCCAACCATTGATACTCATGGCCAGCGCTTGTCCCAATTTCATGGCCTCCCGCAAAAGTTTGGAGTAATGCTCTCCGAAAAGAAAATGATCATTAGGAAATCCTCTATTGATTTTCTTCGAATGACCATTTCTAATGGTAAATTCGAGCTCCAACCTCATATTGTCACTCGCGTTTCCTCCTTCCCTGATATTATAACTTCAGCAAAGTAAATGCAGAGTTTCTTGAGAATCGTGAACTACATGTTAGAATTCATTCCTAAGGTCTCTTCCTTTACTTCTCCTTTGTCCCTCATGTTACGGAAAGACCCACCTCCCTAGTCACCTGAACAAACCAAAGCAGTCCAAGGCCTTAATAAATTGGCCCAGACTTTGGCCTCTTTGCAAATCCCTTCTGATGGCAAACAGATTCTAGTGATTTCTACTCGGCTAGTATTCTGTTTGAAGAAGAGGATGGTGTTTGCCATATCTGTTTCAAAAAGCTATGGTAAAGATTATTATGATGGCTCTTTGTGTTTTTTTTTTGGCTAAACGGGTGTCAGGGTCAGCTTCGCGTACTCGACTAATCCCAGAGCTTGTGTAGTTCCCTTGTCCTATACAAATCTGATAATTATCAAACCATATGTTTGGGGGTGACCCCAAAGTGTTGATAACACTAAAAAAGTTTCAATCCTGAGACATTGGAGGGACCAGATCCCAGGCCCAAAAGCATAACCATGAAATTATTTTTCTAACAAAAAAAGGAAAAGATCAAAGGTAGCAGGGTGAACAAGAAAGAGTACTTTGTCTTTCTTGAGCTCCGTAAGTATTTGTCCAATTGATCTTCACAAGTACCACATTTCCCACATGGGTATTTGTTCAATCCACTAAGGGTTAGAGGATGAACGTGATCGCTATGCTCAATGGACGCTGGTAATGCAGCACAATCTTCGTGGATCCAGAAACTGCAAGTGTCACACTGGAAGGAAAAGCCTTTATGTTCAGTACCTCAAGCATCACATAAGAATAAGGCTGACCATTGCGATTTGCAAGTCGACATTAAATCCGCAGAGAGAACATGATAGGTGAATCCATCCGAATCTTAGTTGCAGACATCACTTCTGAATACAGAATTACGATAAGGAGCTTGTGGAAGGAGGGTAAGCAAGTGCTCTGGGTGTATCGGGTGTTTCATCTCTGCAGGTAATTCTGCAGAAACAACATGCAATTTTCGCAACTGAATGCAGAACGTTGGATCCGTTGCCTACACCCTTTGCAGAAAATTTTCTGACCATTTCGATTCTTCTCTTCACTAAGGATCAATGTATGCCTATGGCCGAACTGTCGAAGCTCCATCTCTCTCTCTCTCTCTCTCCACCTTTTGCAGACAACTTCCTCAACCTAGCACTGCTTGACACCTGGTTTGAACTTTGAGACAACACCTGTAAAGATTAATTAGAGGAAATGAATTGTCAATTTAGTAATCCCATGCTATCTCTAAATTGAAACAGTACAACAAAGCAAAATCATGCTCTCTTTGCCTTAAGAAGTCTTCAATTGAATAAAATTGTATGTATATTATTAACTTCAATGAAAATTTAACATAAGTTTTGTTGTGTTGATAACTTCTTAATCATAAACTTAAAAAATCCACAATACTGAGTATCTTTGTTTAATCGGAGTCCTTAACAAATTCAGTTTAATCCGTCATTGTCATACTTCAAAATTGCGAATATTCTTCCCTGACATCTCATCCGATGAACCTGAATCATATTTATCAAATCCAGTTGCAATTACTTATCCTTCTAGTGTTCATGCCAATGCACAGATGCCCTGAAAGGACCTTTCCAAACAAGCCCAAGTGTTACTGTCCCTGGAAATGCAGTCTAGTTTGCCTCAAGATCCGATTGAACTCATATTAAACTATGCATCACAAAAGCTAAAAGAATCTACAAATATTGCTTGTGATTTTGGCTGGAAGTCTACGAATACCTTGAAATTTGGATGGTTGTCCTCGTTCATGAATTTGGATTGAAAGCTCCTAACAATGCAGTGAACTTGCAGAATGAACAGTCTCTCTCACCCAACAATGGCGTTTTAGAATGTCAACCTTGTCCAATGGGGAGATTAAGTAGAGATTAGAAGATTTTCTGTAAGTAAAATATAAAAAAATCTTAGGTATAATTCTTTATATGCAAGTTGTACAAGCGGCCAACGGTAAGATAGTTGGCAGATAATAACAATATAGTTATATAATTAATGTCGGTGGGTGTGTCTCTAATAACTTTCCATTCAACATGGCCACCTACCATTTACAACTTAAAGAATGTGTAAATATAGGAAGGATCCCAACAAACAGTTCTATGTCCAATTTATAGACCATAGCTAGGTACAAAATTAACCAACTTACTCAATTATTCTAGCCATTTCGAATGAAGTGGAATTGATTGATGGATTGAAAGAGGGGGGTTTGGAGAATTCTGAGAAGCATGGTACTGAAAATTCATTTAATCATTCTTGGTTTTATTTATGTTATAAGAAAATTTTCTAAATCCGTAGTGTATCACTTACAAGATAGAATTAAATAATGAGAGAGTGAAATTTTGGATGCCATTTTTTTTTATGACCTTATTCTTAAATCAAGAAAACTGCTTCTGTGGGAGAAAATTCATTCGGGCATTTGTCCACCATGAAAGATATAAACACAATTCGAAAGGGCCATGGGTTGCTGAACATATTTGAAGTTACTTATCTAAATATACTTAAAAACATAAGTTTGGAAAGATTTTGAAATTGAGCACAAAATAATAATAATAATAATAATCAACAACAAAAAAAAGGAAATAAGAAAAAATAAGAGTCAATAAAATTATCCCACGGAGACCAAAAATATGCAAATTAAGAAAGAAGAAAAAGAAGAACAAACTGCATGCTTTTCATGGGGAAAATATGAAGTGCATACAATCTAATGATTATAAAGCGAAATGGCACCACAATGGGCCTCCAATTCCCACATGGGTATATGACTTGCACCAAACAGTGTCCTTGAACGTGACCAAAGATAATCTTAAGAGCAGGATGATGAAGCAGTATAACCTAATGAAGTCCGGGGTCGATCCACAAGAAAGAGGATTATCACATTCAAGAAAAACTTATCTTTGTTCAGAAACTCCATGGGAACACTGCAATAAAATAAAAATAAAAAAGTTGCGGGATAGAGTTTGATTTAACTAATCTAACTATTGAAAAGTGAGTTTCAATTAATTAAAGAAAGTCTTAAAACCAATTGGTCCAATCAATTGGTTCACTTATAATTCCAATGGAGGCTTTTTATAACTCAAATCATTGACTGCGTCATGAGTCTTTGATTTGGAAGATTTAACGATAAAAACTGTTATTTATTAATAATCAATCCTAGAATAAATCAAGTTTTGAATCATAAATGCATACCATCGACTTATGCAGTAAATATATCAAATTAGAGTTTGTGCATAGATATTACTAAACATAATCAAACATCTAAGTTTTCGTAAATATTTAAGGTTTGATTCCAAAGAATTAATAAGAAGAAGAATTAAAACTCTAATTATTTCCATTATTCATCTAAGATCTTCAATCAATATTCACAATTGATCTCAAGATGGAATCTAGCTATTCAATATCATAATAGATATGCAAAGCTATATATAAATTTATTGAAAGGCTGTGGAATCTAATTACAGGAATTAAAAAAACTAGGAAAAACTATGTAAAGCTACTCTATTATACTCCTAAAACTCTCAAAGAAAACCTAAAACTCACTAGTAGTTGAAGCCGTTAAAATAGGCCACAAACCCAGCTTTTATAGGTTGTTGAAATACTGAAACTTCGCGAACTATTCGAACGGCTTGGCCCACCATTCGAATGCACTGTTCGAATGGTCTTCTAACGCACATCAGACGGTAAAACTGCTCGTAGTAATTTCAAACGCTGCTTCGGACCTGATTTAGATGAGTTAAATGCTTGTAGTAATTTTAGATGTTGGATTATGTTTGATGTATCGTTCGAATGTTACACACCATCGGTCGAACTGTCTTCTCCAATTTTGTCTGAATTCATTCTTTTAAGCCAAAATTCCTATTTACATCAAACAATCTAAGTTACTAACAAGTTAGGACTAAAAAAACATAAATAAACTTATTCTAGGCCTAATAAGCAACTAGTTAAGGCATATAGATTGTACTTTTGGAGTGCAATCACACCCCCAACTAGCTTTTTGCTAGTCCCAATTAAAATATTAAAAAATAAAAAAATAATCTTCACTTTTGTGAGAGTCATGAGTGCATTTAGTAAATGTACCAAGCCTTTAAATCCATAGGTTATCTCTAGTGGACGAGTGATACCTCATGAGAGCTTGCAGTGATAGTATCCACAAATATCTATGCATGTCTAGCAAGCAATGATAAAGAGAGCAATTGAAGTATACAATAACTTGCCTAAGATAATTCTCCATTTATCCTAAATCATGAATCATGCAAAGTTAAGGTATAAAAGCTCATAAGAAAGATTCACATTAGGATGTACTATCAATGTAATATAACTCAAATGTATCAATCTCATGCAATCTTATCCTTTATGCTTTGATCCAAATCTTATAGAGCATACACTCAAAAAATATGAACACATGGGTCTTTCAATAGAAAGCTCATCATAAAAATAAATATATATGACACGCAACAAAAGCAATCTAATAATAAAAACTGCAAAAAGATAAGTGTATCAGCTTAACATAGCTTCCTGAAAGAATATTCATAGTTAAAATGATAATCAAGCAATTGACATAAACGACTTATACGCAAAAGAATTTTCAACTCATGTATATTTTTGGATCAACTAAGGTCTTCTGTATGAAGAAGAAAGATGTATAGAGAGGGAAAGGGTAAAATACTCCAAACATGTGTGATTAATGCATGAAATGATCAATAAATACTTAATTCCACTTCCCAATTCACATGACAATACTTTTTTTTTTTCTCTTGTTTTTCTTTTTCACGTTCACTATTTTTCATACTTCTTTTCTCTTTTTTTTTTCATCACATCACAAATAAATCATCGTCTTTCGTTTCAAGCTCTCCTGGCACGAAGATTACATCTCTTTTCATAGGAAGTATTTCAACAATGATTTGGATTTACCAACGATGATATATAAATGAATCAAGAGAAAAGATTAAAAAATTTATGGCTCTAAGAAGAATAGAATGACCTATCAATATATCCAAAATATACCAAATTTGAAATTTAAGATAGTATAAGTGTCCATAACTTATTACCCAACTTATGGAACCAAAACAAAGTATAATGAAACTATTGAAATAATGCAAGATGAATAAAATATCTTTTAGTAAATGTAAATCCACTTTGAAAAGTAAAAAATTGACTCTAAAACTCACAAAGTATAAGTTGCACTATTTAAGGATAATAAATGCACAAAGTATCAACATAAGATATCATATAGCAAGATTGTGCATAATTATGTAATCTCCCTCTTATAATGCTTTTATAACAAAAACTTGCAATGCATCATGATAAAAAAAGGTAAATCAAAAATTAAGTTTCAAATTTGGTCTAATGCAAAACTCTAATCATCCTCAAATCAAAGACTCCATAGACACGAATATTGCTATGGTTCTCACAAAATCCTATTCAATACATCCAATAATCACCTAATCAAGAAATATATGAAAAAACATATCAAAGGTACAAACAACAATACTCGAACCATATGATACTCAAAACTTTACTAAAGAACTCAAATGGCGGAAGGATAGTCAATCTAAATTAACAATTGAGACTAATCAATAAAGCATCACAAGGTTTGATGTATATAACAAAATATAAAAATAAGAAAAAAATTGTGTTTTTTTAATGCAAAAACAAAACAAAACAAAACTACTTCTCCTCCTAACTAAAGTTATGCAATGTCCTCAATGCATGAAATTAAATGTAAAATAAACAAGGAATGAGGAACAAAAACGGGATGCCAAAAGAACATCACCTAACTAGGAAAAAACTCTATAAAATTAAAAATCCTAAAAGAGAAAATAAAATAAAATAAAAATCTACTAACTACTTCTACTACTACCAAAATTGGAGAGGAGATTACCTAACACCATATAGGGAAAATTTGCTATCATCCCAGATATCCACTCTTGAACCGTGAAAAGAGTTCAAACAAACATAATAATAAACAAGTGCATCATTAATGTTGAACTCAAGAATATAACAGTGTATCACATAAGGATCAAAAGGATCATAGAATTTAGAGAAAGTCTTTATTTTCTCTCCTTCATCCTCCTCACTTGTTTCTTGCATGGAGTCCATGGTTTTGGGTTCTTCTCTCTTTGATTCCTCTTTCTCGAGCTCTTTTCCCTCACCCTCCATTTGTTCTTCTACCCTCACCTCTTGTTTAGGTACTATGCCCCTTAGTTCAGACACTTCAAGAAAGATAAGTATCTCTTTTTTATCCCCATCCTTATCTGTATTCACCCTATGAACTTATTCCCATAGTCCAGACACCTCGGGAAGAATACTTTCTTCTATGAGTGTCTCACTCCTAGGGTTGGTGATGAATTGGTCTTGGTCAATGAGGTGCGAATGGTTTACATGAGTTTCGGCCTCTTGTTGTTTCAACAGTAGAGTCATGCTCTTTTGAAGATCTTGCAGGATACTCATGTGTTGGTCAAGTTTTTATTATGTCCTATCCACCCTATTTGCAAGTCCTTTCAAATCATTAGTTATTTGGTCTAGAGGTTCATCGAACATAGAGCACACACTTGTTTGATTTTGCACAAATTGGGGTAGTATGTCGTCTTGGCTCTCGACAGAAGGATGATAGGATGATGGCAGAGATGGTGCATAGTAATAGTCTAGTGGTGGTTCATAGTATTGAGATGGAGTTTGATAGCACCATCCCAGATTGTAGGTAGGTGGATAAGGGTCATTGGAATTAGCAGCATTTATGTAGTCTCTAAGTGATATATGAGGGGTCGCAGGCACATCTCTCATACCATGCATGCTGATATAATTATCCCTTAATAAGCCTAATTCAACCTCCAAGTCTCCACACAACAAACTATCAATTGAACAATTTCAAACCAACCTATCCTCTAATTCTCCACAAATTATATCATCAGTTAGCAAATAACACCACTCCAACCCAACTAAAATAAATAAATAATAATAATAATAATAATAATAATAATAATTGCTCAAAAATAAAAGATGAAACGAAGATACCCAAGTGAGTTATTGAGTCTCCTTGTGATCGTAGAATGATGGTGAAGTGCTTCTGTTAGATTAAATCTCCAAGGTTCGTCCTCAAACCCCAAATGCCAAAACTTCACCAGCAATAGCGCTAATATTTGACTTGCACCAAACGGTGTTATTGGATGTGACCAAAGCTAATCCCAAGAGTAGGATGACAGAGCAGTATAACCCAGTGAAGTCTGTGGTCGATCCATAGGAAAGAGGATTAGCGCACTCGGGAAAACTTATCTTAGTTCAGAAACCCCAGGAGAATACTCTAATAAAATAAAAAGAAAATAATTGTGGGATAGAGTTTGATTCAACTAATGTAACTATTGAAAAGTGAGTTTGAATTAATAAAAGAAAGTCTTGAAACCAATTGTTTTAATCAATTGGTTCACCTAGAATTTCAATGGAGGCTTTTAATAACTCAAATTATTGACTGCATCGTGAGTCTTTGATTCGAAAGATTTAATAATAAAAACTATTATTCTTTAGCAATCAATCTTAGAATAAATTAGGTTTTGAATCATAGATGCATACTATCGACTTGTGCAGTAAATATACCAAACTAGGGTTTGTACATAGATATTACCAAATATAATCAAACATTTAAGTTTTCATAAATATTTAGGGTTTGATCCCAAAGAATTAAAAAGAAGAAGCATTGAAATCCTAATTACCTTCATTATTCATCCAAGATTTTCAATTGATCCCATGATGGAATCTAGCTACTCAATGTCATAATAGATACACAAAATTATATGTAAATTTATTAAAAGACTATGGAATTTGATTATTGGAATTGAGAAAACTAGGAATTTGATTGTAGAAATTGAGAAAAGTAGGGAAAACTATGTAAAACTACTCTATTATACTCCTAAAGCTCTCAAAGGAAATTTAAAACTCACTATAAATTGAAGCCCTCAAAATAGGCCACAAACCCAGCTTTCATGGGCTGCTGGAATACTGAAACTCCACAAACTATTCGAACGGCCTTCAAACGCACATCGAACGATAAAAGCACTTGCAGTACTTTCAAACACTACTGCGAACCTGATTGAGATAGGTTAAATGCATGCAGGAATTTCAGACACTGTACTCCATTTGATGCACTGTTCGAACGGGCTTACGCACCGTTCTTCATAATTCTAACGACCATGCTTTCAAAAATACCATTTTGGCAACCGTTGTCCATTCTCCTCAAGGGAAAAACCTCATTTTTTTTCTGTGACCTTATTATTCTTTCAGTAAGAAAACTGCTTTTGTGAGAGGAAATTCATTGGGGCAGTTGTCCAGCATGAAACGAATGAACAAAATTCCAAAAGGCCATGGGTTGCTGAACATAAATGAAGATGCTTATATGAAATATACTTAAAAACATAAGTTTGGAAAGATTGTGACATTCTTCTTATAACGAAGCCATGTGATGATAACATTGGGATATTAAGTTAGGAATGGCCGGATCGGAGGTTACACACGATTTGTAATGACGCAACCAATAAATAGGTAGGGGAGACA
Organism: Euryodendron excelsum; assembly: GCA_033060915.1. Lineage (NCBI taxonomy): Eukaryota > Viridiplantae > Streptophyta > Magnoliopsida > Ericales > Pentaphylacaceae > Euryodendron > Euryodendron excelsum. The sequence goes on along the minus strand of CM065392.1, from coordinate 6,064,633 downwards.
AGGTGCGCGGTCCGCTGCTTGAATTTGCGTAAATAAGGAAAACACAAAACAATAAAAGAGAAATACGGAACACCCAAAAAACCAACAAAAGAAAAAAAAAGAAGTCAATAAAATAATCCCACGAGGATCAAAAATATGCAAATAAAAAAAAAGAAGAAAAAGAAACTGCATGCTTTCACGGGGAAAAGATGACGTGTATACAATGTAATGATAAAGATAAAGTGAAATGGGACCGCAATGGGCATCCAATTCCAATTTTTGTAACATTTTTACTTTAAAATAAGCAACCTTTACCATACAATGTTTTTTATTTTTTTATTTTATGGAACTATACAGTTTTATAGAGACAGCACGTTTAGTGAATGAATTGTTGTTATGTTAATAGATTCCGATATAGTGGTGGACTTGACTTAACCAATTGTTTGATGGAAATAAATATGGTTAAGATGAATGTGACTGTTACTATTAGGCGTGCTCCTTCGTTGTATCTCGATGATTGTTTGCATCAATTTTGATTTTTTTTTAGGGCCATTGGGCCTTTATTTAGTGCAATTGATCAACCTCGTAGGAAATGTTCAACCATAGTATAATTGTTTGTGTTTTTTTATGGCCACCGGGTCTTTTTTGTTTTGTATCTTCTGCTTTAAAATAATGACTTTTTTTGCTTCAATTTTATCATCTGAGGTTTATGCAAAATGTTTTGTAGAATGATAGAAGCGCTTACCTCGTTGAGCCAGTCTAATATTTATTATTATGGTTGGAGTCATTAGACTTATTCGACGAAGTGCCATTATGTGCAAGTCGTGATATTTGCTTGGCCCAACTCTTCACAATAAATCAAAAGAAAAAAATCTCATTTGTGCCTTCCTAGTTAGCCCTGTATACAATTTCGTCCTCTTATTTTGAAGATATCACAAAATTACTTTGAGGCTTTCATTTTTACCCCACTCCTTCATAAATCCAATAATCATGCTTTCAAAATTACCATTTTTGTAACTAGTGTCCATTCTCTTCTATAATTTCTCATTAATAGAAAAAGAAAGAAGCTAGAAGACGAAATTTTCAATTTTATTCTTTATTTATTCTGTTAGTTACTTATACAACATAAGAGGTAGTTTAATTCTTTATCGTCTAGTTTCTATGCTCAAGTATTTATGACTTTCTTCTGTAAGGTATGATGTGTTTTCATTTTCATTTTTGACAAGAAGAATAAATTTGAAAATTAGTTAAGTTACTTTAACAATATCATGTTATAGAAGTAGTAAAAACACACTTGTAATTGAATTTAATAATTAACTCAAAATACATAAATGTCAATACATTTGTAATATGACGACTTTCACAATTTAGTGTAGGTTTTGAAGATAGTAAATGAATTAATTAAAATAATAATTACCACTTATAAGTGAAATACGAAAAATATGACATTAAAGTGGCTTGACCATCATTTAGATTTAAAGGTAGTATAAGTAGGAAAGCATTCCAAGGTGTTATAAAAAGTAGGGCAAAAGAGATAAGAGAGGAATCCTAAAACTAAGGGGCAAAATTAAACCTTTGTCATATGAGAAGGGCAAAAGTGAGGTTTCTCCTAAAATAAGATGTCCAATTGTCCACAACGAACGATGATCTTGTTGGGCAGTTGCATATTGAATATCCTTGTATTTGTGTGTGTGTGTGTTTGGTTTTTTTTTTTTTTTTTGGGGGGGGGGGGGGGGGGGGGGGGGGGGTGAGACTTATTTTTTTACCCTTGTTGTTTCTACTATGATTACGGAACATGCATTTTTGGTTATGAATGTCTTAAAATAAAACTTCAAAACAAAATGGAACATGATTTAAAATTTAATTGATATTAATTTTTATTTTGGTAAATTAAATGAAGCTTGCATTATTAGTTATAATTTTTTTTTTTTTATAAAACTATTCAAGCTTCGTCCCCCACTAACCACTATATTTGGGTAGGAGACACTACGTGTTGATGTTACCATAATTTAAGGAATTGTAACTTAAAATATGGTGACCATGATTGTAGCCAGCATTCGAAAGAAAATAAAATTGCATTCAATTCAATTAGAAGAGTAAAAAAAAATGTCTATCCAATATTGAGCTCGTCAAGATCTTTTGGAGATTAAAAAAATAAAAATCATATGAAGTGATGAAACTAATAGCACATCATATGAAATACCTGCAAAGTAAATTAGAACTACAAAACAACTCCCATTTTTTTTTATTATTAATTTTGGTGTTAGGGGACGGAGCGTTCATGCATGTCTTGCTTGAGATTGCCTATGCATGGAATTGTCAAAAACATATACAGTCGTGATAAAGCCGACCCATTAACATCAAGGTGCTAAGGACTTAATGAGTTTGAGGATTAACGGAGGAGAGCCGAACGGTATTTACTTCTACATGAGGAAGCAATTCAGTCTATTGGATCATATTTTTACAGTATGCGTAATTTAAGGCTACGATCACATAATTAGAGGTAGGGATTCGCACATCTATAGGCTACTATCCTAAATTATTTGAGGACACTCGTCACATGAGGGGTACTCGTCGATCGTAAGTTGAACCCGAGAGAGGGGGTGTGGGTTCTCCCAGATTTGATCCTTGGAAATAGCTCTTTCTCCGTACAAAAGCACTTGGCACAAGCAGACTGGTCGCAATCGACACAGTGATAGAACCACTTACTTGTGTCTATTTCTTCCTCACAAAATTCACAGTAATACTCCTCTTCCGGACCATCCTCTTTAATAGGAGGGGGAGCATAAGTTAGGATGAAGGGATGTTCGTCGTACCTGTGCATGATACGTCGTGGCAGCAGAGCGCATTTGTAGTGTAAGTTGTAATTGCAAGTGCCACATCCATATGAGAACATATCAGGCACGTCAGCACATGCAGCGCAACCACCTTTGAGGCAATCGCTCCTTAGAAGGAGGGGATGGTAGTGAACTTCATGCACGATGGAGCTCGGTAGGGTAGCACAGTTTACATCAAGGCAGTAATAGCGGCATATATCGCATCGGAAGGACAATCCGCTGGAATAATTCCAACAGCCCTTGCAAAAGAAACGGTCAAACTTACGGCACTTTTTGAGCGGGTGTTGGTGACATGGGTGCTGTAACTGGTTCGGTAGCTCGGCACACCATTTGTGGAGAAAAAAATTATTGCACTCACTGCAATTGTAAAATGGAGCCGAGATGGGTCCCACACATGCATCACATATTTTGTCATTCTTCTTCTGCTCATTCAAGAGAGGCAATTCGTTCCCAGTGCAAAAATTGTCATTGATGTGCGCATTAAAAAGGGTTAATGGATGGTCATGACTAAAATGATCGAGCTCTACTTCTCTCTTGTTGTTGACCAAGCTGATCTGCTCTACAAACAGGGCAATTAGATTTACTGATCCCTCAGGCACCGGCAAACGGATCGTATTGGCCTCATCAAGATCCTTAACATCCATCTCCCTAATTCTACAAGATAACAATAGAACGTAAATCAAATTATGAGAAAATCATAACCAAGAAATCATGAGAAAATCAGGAAAAGAAAGATCAATGGTATGGTCAACGTGAAAGACTACCTTGTCTCTATTGAGCAATTCAAATGAAGAGCATATCTGCATCCTTCACAATGGTAAATCCAGCAGTGCTCATTCAATTCTTCGCGACAAATGCCACATCTCCCATTTTCGTATTTATTCCATCCAGTGAGGGTGAGAGGGTGATTGTGGCTGTCACGTTTGATGGTGGTTGGTAATGAAGCACAGTCCTCGTGGACCCAAAAATCGCAGGTGTTACAGTGATAAGAAAGGCCTTCATGTTCAGCACCACAAGCATCACAAAGGAACAAGGCTGGATGGAGCATAGGGCTTAATTGGTGTGTGTGGCCATTGTGTTCAATACTTTGTACTCTCATAGCACATGCACATCTCATATCGACATCAAAGTTGCAGAGGGAACAGTGATAGGTGAATCCATCTGAAGCTACACCGCAAACATTACATTTGAATTTAGATCTAGGATAAGGAGCTTGAGGAAGGAGGGTAAGCGGATGGTCTGGGTGTAATGGGGTTTTCATCTCTGCAGGTAATCCAGCACATAATTTATGCAGAAAGAATTTACAATTTTTGCAACTGTATGTAAAACGTGAGATCTTTTGCCGACACCCGTTGCAGACAATATCCTCACCATCATCATTCTTCTCTTCACTAAGGATCAATGGATGCTCATGGCTAAAATGTTGAAGTTCCATTTCTCTCTCTCTCTCTCTCTCTCTCTCTCTCTCCACCTTTTGCGAACAATTTTCTCACCCTAACACTGCCTGACACTTGGTTCCAGCTTGATTCAACACCTGCAAAGATTAATTAGAGAAAATAAATTGCCAATCTAGTGATCCCTTGCTATCTCTGGATTAACAGCACACCAAATTTGAATGTCATGCAAAATCTCAAGAGGATCTAAGACCGGGTTGCCTATATATTCAGATTCACCACTTCCAAAATCCTTTTTTCTTTGCCGTGAGAAGTCTTCAACTGAACATAATAGTAAGTATAGTCAAAATTAATTTTCATTAAAAAAAAAAGAATAATACCAATAGTTTGGTTTTATTGATAACTTCTTAATCATAAAATTTTATCATCCAATTGTAAATGAAATCGACTGTTCTCTAAACAAGCCCAACTATTATCGTCCCTTGAACTGCTTCAAACCAATGCGAGATCCGACCTTCTACAACTGCTTCAGATAAATCTAACGGGCAACGATCACACATAAGTGCTTCAGTTGGATTCTCTCTCTCTCTCTCTCTCTCTCTCTCTCCCTCTCTCTCTCTCTCTCTCTCTCTCTCTCTCTCTCTCTCTCCCTCTCTCTGTGGTAAAACCATACCAAAGTTTTTAGACCGCCTATAGCATGCTTCATGTATGACCCTAGAGCATTCATAGCACAAAAACAGTCTCTCATACCAATGTAAAGAATCATATATACGTGGTACCGGAGTTTCATGTTATACATACCTCGAGTAGATGATCCACGCAAAGCTTTTTCAGGACTTTTGAGGAATGTTTCAAAGCATCCTATTTTCTTTTACCCAGAGTAAAAACTTGCTAAAAGAGAAGAATCACACTACTAACTATTCAAAACCTCTCCAGCCTCCAACAGTGGTGAGAAATAGAAGGTACAAGGAGAGTGTTGAACTTCTAATCCTTTTATAACATAAATACGGGTCATCCTAACCACGTTGGGTATACCCATGGATGCTAAATTCGGATCACGATTTCTTAAGGATGTAACGTATGCATATTGTAGATATACATCAAATTACATAAGCAAAATTGGTTTAGTTCTTCATGTGTACAAAGTTCTTACGAATTTGAACTCTTATATTTTGGGTGCTCAAAAATTTTTCTTATTAAAACATGACTCTCTTTTGACATTCTCAAACATAGGGTCAAATTATATAAATATTAAAATTCAAGGGAAATATTACGTTAAATAAGGCATTTTTTTTTTTAAATTTCAGTTGAGTCAATTGAACTCACAGTAGACAATGTGGCGCCTCCCATGGTTATATCCGAAAAACCACTTTGTGTTTATTTCTTCTTCACAAATTCACATTATTACCACCAAATTAATTCTTGTAGCAACTTGTTTTTTAAAATGTTATAGATACAACATTTTTACTCAATGAATTATTATTGTGTTAATAAATTACAATTTCGTGGTGGGCTCGACTTCTACACCGTATAATGTTTAATGGAAATAAATATAGTTAAGAGAAATATGATTAAAATAAATATCTCTTTTTAGATTTATCATATATGTTAAAATCATGGTGCAAGTAACACAATGTAACGTCCATTTGAAATAAGGAATGTGATGCTAACCATGCTTTTCCCTATTTTTATATTGTTAATTTGTATGCCCTTTTTCTGACACATTAGGGAAACAAAATTCTTGGAAGAGGCATGGGTGGGACCCAACTACCACTATGTTCTACAAGCCTATATTGTGCTTCTTAATAAATACAGCAATCTAAAAAATAACAAATGAATCTTACCCATGAATTGTTTTATTGCTATTAATAGATTACATATCGCAGTAACCTTGACTAGAACCAGTTGTTTAAGAGAAATGTGTTTGATTCAGAATCAAATCACCTGAGTCTTTTTTTTTTATGCTTCGGAAATAAATCATGTGAGTCTACTCGTTAGGCACATGTTCCTTGATTGCATATGTGATAGTAGAAGTATTACATAATTATTTACTCCTATACTTCAACATCTGTCTGCTTGACAGCTAATGACAACTTGCAAACGGATTAAAAAAAAATTCAAAAAGAAAGTTGACTATTTTTTTTTTTTTTTGTTTTGGGGACAGCTAATTAACAGTTTTCAAGCCCCTCAAACTCGAACATTGGCATGAACACTAACAAACTTTTCATTTCTAATTGCAACAACTTAATGCGACACAACTAATTTTTCATTTTATAAAAGAGTCTTACAAGTGAAATTTTTTGTTTTATTCCAAAAATCTCGCCTTCTTGGGATTCTTTAACGCCAACAGTTCAAAAATATATTGTTTGATCGATGACTATTCTCAACAGATGAACCTTTATTAAATTATAATTGCGTGAATTTATCAAATTAGAAGTGGTCACCCCAATAACCCCACAATTCAACTAATGGGAATTAGTTGAGTTGGATTAAAATTACATCTTATTTATTAATATTTATCTTTTTAGTTCACAAATAAGAACAGATGCCAAACTAATAAATTGTTTAGTGTTTTGAAAAAGTGCCAATTATAACATGACTTTAAAAATCAAATTTTACCAAGTTGAGGCGTTGCCTTTACAATAATAATTTACCGAATGAAATAAGTTTACCCATTCTGAGTGACACCATCCTTTGGCAGTAGCATCAATGCACATGACCCAGCAACCTAAACCCCGACAATTCATTGCGAAGCCAGCGCCAAAAAAATAATAATAATACAGAAACGGAGACTTCAAAGGGAGCCACGTTCCCCCTGAAAACAAGTGTCAGGGCAGGGGGCACATGCACCTCCAAAAACAAGGAATAAGGAGCACGTGCTTTCTTGAAAATGAAGTTTCGTCAACTCACTCAATTTGCAGATATATGCTCTTTGGTCTATTTTGCATGTTTGCAATCAGTGATATAGTCAGGATTTTACATGAGGGGTAATCAAATACTGATAAGTAACATATTAAAAATTTATATGTTGAAGGGAACAAAAGCACAAGGTTATGACATAACAGTTTTAGAAAATATAGGGTGGTTAGTTGTTTCTTTTTGCGTGGAATAAGAGTACACCTAAAAATTGTTTTCCTTGAAACCATTCTATTATTTTTGCTCACTTCTATATTTTGCCAATTAACACACGGTTTTTCTTTTTTTAAATATCTATTTTGAATTCCATTTATCTAATTATAATGGTGTAAAGGGGAAAGAAATGTACCATGATATACATATAGTTTTGCTTAAATTTTGAGGTTTGTTTTTTGTTTTTTTTTTTTTTTTTTTTGTTTTTTTGTTTTTTTGTTTTTTTTTTTTTTTTTTTATGCAATTTAACTTCTAACTATTGAAGAGCTTGATATGCATTGTTGGACCCTTAACATCTAAAGATTTTAGGTTAAGTGGTACCAGAGCTATGAATAGGGGAGGTGTTGGTCAAGTCTCTCCATATGTATTTGTTCTCCGATTGTATTTTTTTCTTATGTTAAATAGTGACTTAATACCAACAAACCTTACCTATATTAGTCAAAAAATAAATATTGTATAATTGTCCAAAATACCATAATATGATGCTAATCGATACTAGTTATGATTTTTTTTACTTCCATAATATATTATGCCTCTCTTTCATAAATGACTATAGATAAATTTCAAAATAGTAGGAGGGGCAAATGATTGCATAATGGAACTAGCCCAAGTGCAGAAACTTCAAGTCAACCAGTGTACAAGCAGAGCAATTTGAGCCAATAGATATGTGACAACTATCTTATTGGTATTTGGGTTGGGCCTTGGACTCAAACCGGGCGCTCATGGTAGATCGACCCAGTAACCGAATGAGTACAAACATGTCTGTTAAAGAACAGACATGTCTCATTAGTCGATATCCTTTCATAAGTGCCTCTTGGGGTGTCTATTTAAACACCAAGTGCAACGAACGTTAAACATCTGATTGTCTGTAATTTCTCTTTGTCTCTACAATTATACAGATGTGAAGAATAGGCTTCTATGCTGTGGAAACACAATGTTGTTCTTCATTGTAACAATACTAACCGCTTGAAGTCAGTATGCAAAATATCCTCTTCGATTCAGGATTAAGCATTTAAAGTATGAGTTTAATCCGCTTCCGCATTCGTTTATGATTTCTTACATCAGTATCAAGGCATGTTATGGTGTTCTCATTACTGTAGTATGGTTTATGTTGTTAGTTTATATATAGATTTCCTGATTTATTTTAGTATGTTAGTTTCCTATTTTGATTTACCTTTCCTTACTTTGTGCTTTCCTAGTTAATAGGTTTTTCGTAGAACACTCTCCATAGTCCTATATATAGAGTGTAATTGTCTTCCTTTGTAATTATTCAGTTCAATACAATACAGAGATTGTTCTCTCTAATTCTCTCCCTCTCTTATATAATTATTCTAACATAGTATCAGAGAATCTCATACTCTCTTTCTTCACCTATTTTAACATGGTATCAGAGCTATAAGCTCTTGCGACCTCTAAACCTTACTTCAATAACCTTAATCTGATATGTCTGCTGTTTTTGTCACTTTTCTACTAATTTACCTTGTTTTTGGTGTTTTTGCCTAACCCAATACTGCCTTGGTTTCACATCTGATCATACCATTAGATTCCTCTCGAAAATTCGAGATCACCCATCCAAAAAACCACCACAAAAACCTTTAGATTTGCCTCCACGCACCGCCCAAAGGTAATGTGATATGTTTGCTGTTTTTGTCACTTTTCTACTAATTTACCTTGTTTTCTGTGTTTTTGCCTGACCCACTACTACCTGGATTTCAAATCTCATCATATCATTAGATTCCTCTCAAAAATTTGAGATCACCCATCCAAAAATCCACCACAAAAACCTTTAGATGGGCCTCCACGTGCTGCCCAAAGGTAGGTGCATTAGATCCAATCACAGGTCCCTAGTCACGCGCCCTCACAAGCCTTCACACGCGTGCCCACTTGCAATCTTCAGCTAATGTCAGCCCTAGTCACATAGTGGTTGAAGCTAGCCCTAGTAACATACTGCTAATGCAAGCTCGCTAATGTCAGTCCCAACTGCCAGCTCAACCTTTGCCGGTCCATTTGAACCAATTCAGAGCAATTTTTTGGTTTTTTTGGCCAGTTTAGTCCTTTTTTGGCCATTGTTTGTCCGATTTAGACCCGTTCCTGATTAATTTGGGCCTTCTGAATCCGATTCTACAGTTTGTTTTGCCTGATTCTACTCCGTTACTGCTATTTCACTTGGTTCGGAAGCCTTTCTGCCACAATTCTCTATTGTTTGGATTCCTATTGCCCTACTTCTCTCACCTATGGAGCGTTCTGAGATTTCTAAATCAATTGATGCCAATTTAGAAGTCCCTAAATATATTCCTTGGTCTTAAGCCATGTGTCGAGGTTCTTTGGCTCCTGGTGGTTCTTGTAGTTCTCCTACTATGCCTTTTAGGACCTTTTCTAGTTTTGTTTCCTGGTATGATGTCTGCACATTCTATCATGCCACTAACCATCACCTACTTACCGGCCTAACTTAAATCTGCAAGCATTGTAATCAGCATGGCGCTAGTCATTTCCTTTCTGACTACCTTAAAAATCCTTTCCGTCAAGATTCTCGTCTTTAGTCTACCGCTCCACTGCTGAGAATTCTACTGTTCCCTCGTCCTCCTCTATAATCAATGTCAATGATCTTCCTGTACTCTTTCAAGAGTTTATGTTGGCCTTTGGTAATCCCTCCTCTACTTCCTTGTCTGCCACTTCAAGTATTTTTTCATAGTTCTTTGATTCTAGGTATAGCAATCATATGACTTCTGATTTGTCTGCCTTTTTTTTTCCAATCTTCTGTCTCTACTCTTCCTGTCATTTACATTGCTGATGAGTCCCATATGCCTATTGATCATGTTGATCATGTCTCCACTCCCACTCTTGCACTTCCTCTTACTTATTACATTTCTAAACTCACATTCAATCTTATCTTTATTGACCAATTATATGATCTTAGTCTTAATATACTTTTTTCTTCTATTGGTTATGTTATGCATGATTCGCAAATGGGATAGACTCATAGGATAGGCCGTAAATATGGTCGACTATTTCAGCTCATTCATCTTCACCTCCCTTACCCTGACTGATACTACCATTTCTACTTCTGTTGTTACCCCATCTACTCCCAACTCATCACTTGGACTTGGCACTCACGTTTAGGTCATATTTTTTTATATCATTTACATTTTATTTTGTCTAAAGCTGTGTTAGGTTCTGTCCTTAATGAACATCTTGATTATCAGTCTTGTCAACTTGCCAAACAACCTCCTTTATCCTTTAATCAAAGTGTTTCTCTCTATTTAGCCCCTTTTGACTTGATTCACTTTGACATTTGGGGACCCTCTCCTATTTCTACTATGGGAGGCTCCCAATACTTTGTTATCTTCATTGATGATTTCTCTCGATATACTTGGCTTCATCTCTTGCAAAATCAACCTCAACTTCCATAAACCTATTATGATTTTGCCCGCATGGTCAAAACGCAATTTCCCGTGACATCAAGGTATTTCGGTTTGACAATGCTGGGGAATATTGTGATAAGTCTTTTGTTACCTTTCTTCATGTGCATGGCAGTCTTCCTTCGTTCTTATTTGAGTACTTCATAACAAAATGGTTGTGTTGAACGAAAACATCACTATCTTCTTGATAATACTCGTGCTCTTCTTATTTTTGCATCCTGTCCTAAACAGTCTTGGGGTGAAGTTGCTCTTACACTATCAACCGTGTTCCTTTTGCTCCTCTTGGTAACCTTACGCTATATAAGCGTCTGTATGGCACTGCCCCTGATTATCACTCTCTTTGTATTTTTAGGTGTGCCTGTTTTGTCTTACTTCAGCTTTATGGGCATACCAAATTGGAGCCTCGAGCTCACCTTTTGCTACTTCTTAGGTTATGAAATTGAGTATAAAAGTTATTGTTGCTGGGATCCCCTATCATAACGTCTTCGCGTTTCTCACCATGTTTTCTTATGCGAAAATAAGATATTCTCCTTCTTATCTTCCTTCCATTTATCCTCTTCTTCTGATCCTCCCTACTTCATTAATTCTAGTATTGAGCTCTTTCCTGAGGATGTTGATGTCCCTAATGCTGTCACATCTGTTATCCCGCCTATTACAAGTTATCCCATGGAGTCCCCGTCTGTTGGTCTTGCTCCTTCTACTGGCTCTCGTGTGTCTGATCCTTCTCTGTTTTCTTCTTCTGATGAGCCTCATGTTTGACGTTCTACCTAGGTAAGAGAGATTCTTACTCACCTTCGTGATTATCACTGTTTCTCCACTATTCTTGCTCAACATGAGCCCCGCACTTGTTATGAGGCCAGTTCTAATCCTTTTCGGTAGCAAGCTATAGATGATGAATTACAGGCTCTTGCCAAGACTCATACTTGGGACTTGGTTAATCTTCCTCATGGTAAATCTTTGATTGGGTGTCGCTGAGTCTACAAGATTAAGACTCATTCTGATGGTTTTATGGAAACGTTACAAAGCCTGTCTACTTGTCAAGGGCTTCACTTAGGAGTATGACATTAACTTTGAGGAGACTTTTGCTCATGTGGCCTGTCTCACCTTTGTCCAGACTCTTATTCCTGTTGCTGTTGTCCGTCAATGACCCTTGTATCAGATGAATGCCAAGAATGTCTTCCTCAATGTTAATCTCTTTGAGGAAGTCAATCTGCAGCCTCCTCCTAGCTCTTCTTCTTCTACACATCAAGTCTGCAAGCTTCATCGTGCTCTCTATGGTCTCAAGCAAGCTCCTTGTGCCTGGTATGCCAAATTCAGTTCCACCATCAGTGACTTTGGCTTCTCTTCTAGTGATTATGATTGTGCTCCCTTTATTCACAAGTCTCCATACGACACTGTTCCCCTGTTTCTTTGTGTGAATGATATGATCCTCACTGGTAATAATGTTTATGGCATTTCTGAGCTTAAAGACTTTCTTAGCAGTTATTTTGAGATAAAAGATCTTAGTCCCCTTACCTACTTTCTTGGCATTGAGATCTCTTCTGCCTCTATTGGTTATTCCCTCACTCAAGCCATGTATGTCTCAAATCTTTTTGCTCGTGCTAGTCTCATTGATAGTAAGACTACTTCCAAACCTCTAGAAGCTAATGTAAGTCTTACTCCTCTAGATGATGAGGTTCTTTCTAATGTAAGCCTGATATGACCCATGTTATTTACTTTATTAGTTAATTATTGTCCTCGACTCACTCTACTCACTATGCTGCAGTTCTTCACATTCTTCGTTATGTCAAGGGAACTTTATTTCATGGCCTACATTACTCTCATCACTCTTTTTATAGCTCCATGCCTATTTTAATGCTGATTGCATTGGTGATCCTATTGATCGTCGTTCTACCACCAGTTTTTGCTTATTTCTTAGTGATTCTCTCATTTTTTGGCATAGTAAGAAGCAAACCCTTACTACTCGCTCTAGCACTGAGGCCAAGTATTGTGCACTAGCTGACACCACTCAGGAACTTATTTAGCTTTAGTGGTCACTTGAGGACATAAGTGTCTCTCATTCTGGTGCTATTGTTCTTCATTCTGACAATCACAGTGCCAATATATTACTCGCAATGATGTGTTTATGATCGCACTAAGCACATTAAGATTGATTATCACTTCATTCGTCAGCATATTATTCGTGATACTATTCATATTCTCTCTGTAACATCTGTTAACTAGACTGCTAATATCTTTATCAAGTCTTATCCTCTAGGACGATTTCATAATTTGGTTTCCAAACTCAATCTGATCTTTGCTAAACCACCTTGAGTTTAAGGGGGAATGTTAGTGTATATATAGGTTTCTTGATTTATTTTAGTATCTTAGTTTCCTGTTTTGATTTAATTTTCCTTACTTTATGCTTTTCTAGTTTATAGGTTTCTTGTACAACACTCTCCATAGTCCTATATATAAAGTGTAGTTGTCTTCCTTTGTAATTATTCAGTTTAATACAATACAAAGATTATTCTCTCCAATTCTCTCTCTCTCTCTCTCTCTCTCTCTCTCTCTCTCTCTCTCTCTCTCATATAGTTATTCTAACATGGTATCGGAGCATCTTATGCTCTCTTTCTCCACCTATTCTAACATATGTAAAGTTAAGATGCCATTACATGTGTTTATATACATTGTTTTGCAAAAAAAAACTTTAAACGGGCTTTAATGGTGACCCAGTCAAATGGTCGCGAAATCACCTAATTTTTTTATTTATTATGTTGTAGGCTATACATTGTTAATTATATCTGAAAAGTTTTGACGTTAAAAGCCATATGGATTGAGAGAAAATTACAACCCTAGTAACGATTGCAGAAACTTTGTCTGTTTCGTTCTTTCTCCGCATGGATTTTTGATTGTTGAAATTTATATGGTTGTATTTGTCTTCTCGAGACCTTCCCAACTACATATTATTTGTGTTGTTTGGACTTATGGTTAGAGAGTTATGGTCATCAAAAGTTAGCCATGGAATTCTGATTAGAATTCTTCAATGAAGAAAAAGGACAATTACTATAAATGATTTTCAACATTGTTTTTATTCTGATTTTTTTTCAAAATACTCCAAATTTGATTTTTTCTAAAATATATATTTCAGCATTTTATTTTTTGAAAAATTAAGAAAAATATTTCTGATTTTATTTTATATATATAAAAAAGAAAATCTAAGCCCACTCGTGCCCGTGGCGTGTGTAGGATTGTTTAAGGTATCTGTTTTGGTGTTTCGGGCTTTTGGTATTTTGTTCTTAGTATTGGGCTACTCTTTGTATTTTTTAGAGGCTTCCAAATATTTTTTTTGTTATTTTATTTTTTTCATATTTTTTAACTGTTTAAAATTTAAAGATTATGATCAATGGCTAATTGTTTATGTTTTCCTTGAATATGTTGTAATTGAGTATTGTAGTATATTGGATAATTTAGTTAGCATTTATTTTGTTAATTAGCATGTTTTTTGTCACATGTTATGTTAGAATTCCATATTATTTTTGTTATTTGGCATGTTTATTTTGTTAGTTACATGCATGATATGGAATTAATATTGATTAGCATGCCTAGAGATGCTAGATCAAGTGGGAGGTTTAATTGGTGGTAGAGAAATTTTTAGATTTCACTCCTGATAAACCAAAATTTGCACATTAATTAAATTAAATACTAATAATTATTACTTGGAGTGTGGGAGATAATTGGGAATTAAGTGAACTTTCGATCTCGCGACTTGTAAATATTATTAGTGTTTAAATTTAGATTTTTTGCTGCAAAATCATAGTATACATTGTGTTAATATCCCACGTGCATAATTTTTGTATGTAGATCAAAATGGTAGCTAAAAACATAATGGCTAAATTGACTAAAGGAGAGAAATTGGATAGCGACTTATGGCGCCGTAAGATCCGATAACTCCTTAATGAGCAAGAGTCCTTGAAAACTCTTGGTTTTGTTATGCCAGAGCCTACTCACCCATAAACTCTCCAAGACAAGAATGCAAGTGAGTCTTGACTCAAAAAGATCAAATTGCATGCTTTACTATGTTAGCAAGTATACAGAATGACCTTACTGCTGAGTTTGAGAACTACCCCACTGCTTATGCAATGCGGGAAGCCCTGAAAGAGATGTTTGGTATTACTTATGTAGTAAGACTTCGTGGACTGACAATGCAATTTGAATCGTACACCAATGTCGTGCCTTGGTTTTCGGCCCCGAGTCTAGGTCTTGACTCGAGTGAAATCCGATAATCTCTCTGTTAAAACTCACCCTCCTAAAAGCATGAGTGTGACGGGGTTGGAACTTGAAATTGATTTGATTAAGGGCTTTTTGAAAAAAGGTTTAGAGTCACCACCTAACATGGTTAAAGGAGTGTTAAGTCACATAAAACTAAGTGTAATTCAAGAATCAAACATAGGTTTTTTAAGACGATTTGAAAATATCATTTTGAGAGGTGTTTTGGAAAATAGGGTTGTTTGGCAACCTTTGAAAATGCTTTAAGCTGTTTTGAAAATTGACTTTAGTATTGATCTTTGAAACAGAAATCTATAGTCCAGGAGTTGATTATGTGCAGGGAATATATCCTAAGATCATTACCTTGATCTGCCCTTACAGTACCTACATGTTTATTCACCCTATATTCACTCACCTGAATTGCCAATTCCTAATTGTCCAACTATATCCACTTAAAAAGATTTTGTAAAAGGATTTCGTCACCACTTTTGGAATGAATGAATGCATGATGCAATTTGAAAGAGTTTGAGAGAAACTTGGGGTTAAATTTTGAAAAAGGGAATTTGAGTTGAAAAAGGTGTTATGACCATACCTATGAAGATTGCCTACGTATCTCATTTGTCAAGAATCAGGTCAATCGTAGTTCAGACCCATAGTCCAATTAAGAAGAGACTCGTGGGAGTCTTGGAATGTTTTGAAACTTGATCTCAATAGAATTTTGATTTAAAATTGGATGTTGGAGTGTTTTGAAAATAGAACTTAAAGGTTTTTAGAAGTGCTTTTGAAATGAGATTGAAAATGTTTTGAAACTTTTTTGAACATAACTCAAGAGAGTTTTGGAAGTTTTAAAAATTTGACTAGGGATTTGAAAATGAGATTTGGACTCGTAAAAGCTCTTGTGAACTTATCTTGAAAAGGTCTTTGGAAAATAGTTTTTATATACCTTATGAAAGGCATGTTAATGTTTAATTGTCTTTGAGATATTAGCTATGTAGGGACTAAACTCCTTCAAGGCTTCGAGTTTGGAAAATTTTTTTTAAGAAAAGGCTGTAGAAACTTCCCTTGTTTGGATATCTCACTTGATCTTGGACAACCCTAACCACAAAAAGTCTAGGGTTGTTCCAAGAATGTGATGTTTGAAAATAATCCATTGGAAAGAGGTCTTATAAAACATTTAGGATTTGAAACCCTAATATGAACCTAATGGGTTTCATTTGATGTATCACCTTTCTTAGGAAACCCAAACTAAGAAAAGGTTAGGATCGTCTTAGGGTTGTGAGTTTTTGAAGTCAATTTAGAAATAATTTTTGAAAAATGGTAAGTGTCTAGAGCTTTTAAAAAAACCTTTTTGAGTGGAGTAGAGGAATGTTTGGAAAAGACTTTTTGATTAGGGTTTTTGTTTTTGCAATTTGAAGGAGTAAGAGGTTTTTGAAAACATATTTTGAAAAGATCATTTGAAAAGAGATTTGACTCAAGGTTGACCCTTGTTGACTCAAGGTTAATTTCCATGTTGGTTTTGATGATAACTAAACCTTGTATTATTCTACTAATGAATCTACTTAGTATGCAGATTAACAAAGTTCATAATTTAGACTTAAAGTTCAATCTTAAGTCTAATGCATGTCAAAGAGAATGCACAATAAATTCAAGATCAAGCAATTAATTCCAAGAGCTATGCAATGAACCAAACAGAGGATTGACGCCTATCTCTACTTCAAATAAATGGCTTACATTCGAAGAGATTAAAGGTGTTCAAATGAAACTTCTATCAAGTATGCATAGACTCAATGAAAATTAATTTGCACTCAAGATAGATTGAAGACTTCATCAGAAATTGCAATGTTCAGTTAAAGAAAATTTAATTGTGGAGATGTTGTAAATGCCAAAAGAAGATCTCATCAAAATATGCAAAGATCAGTTGAAGAAGAATTGATTGTTGAAGAGATTGAAATGCTCAAGAGAAAGATGCAAAGTTTGGTTCCAGATAATATGATTGAAGTTGCTGAAAAAGAAGACTCACAATAATTGTCTAATCTCTACGTGGAATCCAAGTGAAGAATTCTTCTACAATGTAAAGAATCAATGATGACTAGATGTATGAGGAGATTTCAACAAGCCTGTATAAGTCTCATTGAAGTGATCTTAAAGAAGAATGAAGAATTGTTAGCAAAGAGAAGAAATTGAAAATGAAGCATTGTGAAGCTCTACATAATTGAGGAAGCTTGGCATTGAAAGAGATGTTCTACAATGAAAAAAGAAAGCTTTGCAAATGAGGAAGAAAAGGTGAACACTGATCTAATGAAGCTCTGACAGTTTGAGAGTCAAGAGAAGATCAATATCCAATGATTGATTCAATCCAAATTAAGTATAAGTTAACTCTGATGAGTTAAAGAGATTTGATTGATCATCATACCCTAAAAAAATAATCCTTAAAGATCTTATAATGGTGCTGTGATGAGTTAAATCATTAGAAGTCAGAAAGCAGATTTCTAAACAATGAGGGGACTTATGAAAATGAGGAGTCGCCTCTTGATTACAGGAGCAAAAGGCTTAAAGACCAAATGGACAATAAGGGGACACATGGAAATAAGGAGTTGCCTCTTGGTCACAGAAGCAAAAGGCCTGAAAACGAAATGAACAATGAGCGAATTCATGAAAAATGAAGAGTCTCCTCTTGATCACAGAAGCAAAAAGCCTGGAGACCAAAGAGACAAAGAGTGGACTCATTGATATAAAGAGTCGCCTCATGGAGACAAACGCAAAGACTTGAAGATGACATGATCAATAAGTGGACACATAAAGACAAAGAGTCGTATCATGACAACAGAAGTAAAAGGCTAAAGATCAAATGAACAAAGAGCAGACTCCTGAAGATGAAGAGTCGCATCATGACAATAGAAGCCAAAGATATGAAGACAGAATGAACAATGAGTCGGCTCACTGATATGAAGAGCAGACTCATGAAGTCAGTGAATAACATCTGGTAAATGCAGAAGCAGAAAGTGTCGACTCCACAAAGTCTGGAGCCGACTCCTTAGATATAACGGCTATTTTTCTTAACGTTATAACGAACTGGACGTGCATTAATGATACCCAACAACCTCTAATGGATAGAATCAATACAAGGGTATATATACAAGCTTCCAGCTGCATTTATACAAGAGATGAGAGACAAAAACAAGATCAAACTGACTGATTCACTGATATACTCTGAATATTCTTCCTGTCTTCATCTGTGAGCTTTGATTGTAAAATCTACTCTTGCCAGAGAGTGTGTTAGTTACTTGTATACTTTTATACACTTGTAATTGAGAGTTTTAAAGTTCTCTTGTAAAAGAAAAACTCTTGTAAGTTTGAGTGGAGCTTGGACAAAACTATTTGGAGATTGAGGAACTCGGTGAGGAGTTCTTGTGTATAGTGAGCTGAGCACTTTGTCAATCAGTGGCCCATTTGTAATTGGTGATTACATAGTGGAAGAAAACTTCAAGGAGGTCTTGGAGTGAGGACGTAGACCACGCTTTGTGGTTGAACATCGGTAAATATGTGTCTCCCTTCTATTGCTCTGTTTTCTTTATTTCTACTAATTACATTGCATTATATATATATATATATATATTGATTAGTGTTACATTGCTTAGATTAATTTTAATTAATCTTAATTGCTTTTAATCTTCAAAAAACCCAATTCACCCCCCTCTTGGGTTGACTTTTAGGCCAACAATTGGTATCAGAACTAGTATTCCTACTCTTACGAGTTAACATCTTAGGAATAGATCCATAAAAACCAATTTCGGAAGCTCTCTTGGTGAGGGTCAATCCACAAATAGACCACCTATGTTCAATGGCACCAATTACAATTATTGAAAAAATAGAATAAGAATCTACATTCAATCAGTAGACTATGAACTATAGAGACTTATTGTAAGTGGTCCTAAAACTCATACTTCTAGAATAAAACAAATAGTTGTCCCTAAACCAGAATCTGAATGGGATGAAGATGATCTGAAAATGCTACAATCAAATGCTAAAGCTATGAATATTTTGTATTGTGCACTTGATCTCAATGAGTTTAATTGAATTTTTACTTGTGAATCAGCTAAGGAAATATGTCGTAGATTGGAAGTCACACATGAAGGTACCAATCAAGTTAAAAAATCTAAAATCAATATATTGGTACATAGCTATGAATTGTTCAAAACGAAACCTGAAGAATCCATCACTGAAATGTTCACTAGGTTCACCGATATTATTAATGGTTTAAAATCTCTTGGAAAGGTATATCCTAACAGTGAGCAGGTAAGGAAGATTCTAAGGTCTTTACCAAAGGCTTGGGAAGTTAAGGTCACAGCAATTCAAGAAGCAAAGGACTTCAACATCCTACCACTGGAAGAACTCTTGGGCTCTCTAATGACACATGAGCTCACACAAAAACAACATGCCCAAAAGGATGAAGAAAAGAAGAAAAGGGTAATTACATTCCAATCCACCTGTCAAGATGATGAATCTGAAAGTTATGAGAATGAAGATGAGATTGTTCTCATCACTCGGAAGTTTAGGAGATTCATAAATAAGAAATGGAGAGGTAGAAAGAAGCATGAAGCCAAAGGAGAACCTAGCAAGGACTCCAACATAACATGCTATGAATGTAAGAAGCCTGGCCATATGAAGGCAAAGTGTCCTCTGCTCAGAAAGAGAGAAAAGAAATATCAAGGGAAGAAGGCCATGACAGCCATGACATAGAGTGATGATGAAGAATCAAGCTCCGAAAAAGAAACTGAACCACAGAAAGTGGCTAACCTATGTCTCATGGCTCATAAAGATGATAGTGAGGTATCTAATTCTTCCCAATTTACTTTTAATGAATTACAAGATGCTTTTGATGACTTACTTTGTGAATTCAGAAAATTGGGAATTAAAAATGGATTTCTTAAGAAGATGATTTCTACTCTTACTGTTGAAAATGAGAATTTGCAAAAGGAAAATGAAGTTTTGAAAAATGAAGTCTGTATCTTAAAAGATAAGGTTAAGAAAAATTCTCTTCAAAAGGACCTTTCAAAAGAAAATCACATTTTGCTTGATAAGGTTAAAAACTTAGAAACAAGTCTTCATGGATGTGTAAATGGAAAAGAAAAACCGGATGCAATTTTAGGAAAACAAAATTGTTCACTTGACAAAGCTGGCCTTGGTTTTGATCCATTTAAAAGGAAGAAATTTTCAAAAGGCAGATTTGGAACTTCAATTGAAAAAACACAGATATCATGCTTTTACTGTCATAAAAGGAGACATATTGCTAGTAAATGTTTTACTTTACAAAAATCAAATGTTCCTAGCAATGCATGGGTCTCTAAAAGACCATTGAGGACTAACCCCTAAGGACCCAAGATGATTTGGATACCTAAGGTCAGATGAACCCTTTTGCAGGTTTGCCTTCAAGCCAAATCCAAGAAAGACCATTGGTACTTGGATAATGGATGCTCAAGGCATATGACGGGAGATGAAACTTAATTCACTTCTCCCTTACCAAAGGATGGAGGTCTTGTCACATTTGGTGACAATAGTAAAGGAAAGATTATCGGCATAGGTAGTATTGGTAAGAATTCCTCTACCTCTATCGAAAATGTATTACATGTTAAGGGACTCAAACACAATCTTTTGAGCATTAGTCAACTTTGTAACAAAGGATGCAAGGTTGTCTTTGAATCCTCTAAATGTGATGTAATTGACATGAACGATAACAAGACTATTCTCACTGGACATAGACAAGGCAATATTTATGTTTTCAATCTTAACGATTTATCTTCATGCAAAATAGAATGTCTTGCTGCTATGAATAGTGATGAAAGTTGGTTGTGGCATAGAAGACTTGGTCACATTAGTATGAGCATACTTTCAAAAGCTTCTAAAAATGATTTGGTCAAAGGTCTTCCAAAGATAAAATTTGACAAAGATAAAGTTTGTGATGCTTGTCAATTAGGAAAGCAAACTCAAATTTCTTTCAAATCTTTAAATATGCTCACTACCTCTAAGCCACTTCAACTATTACATATGGACTTATTTGGACCAATAAAGACTTTGAGTCTTGGTGGTAAACAATATGCACTTGTTATAGTTGATGACTATTCTGGATTTACATGGACATTCTTCTGAGTTTATAAGGATGAGACAATTGTTTTCTTTACAAAATTTTGTAGAAAAGTCCAAAATGAAAAAGGAATTTCAATTACTTTTATTAGGACTGATCATGGAGGGGAATTCTATTGTAAACCTTTTAAAACGTTTTGTGATGAAAATGGTTTTGATCACAATTTCTCAGCTCCTAGAACACCTTAACAAAATGGGGTTATTGAAAGGAAAAACAGAGTTTTAGAAGAAATGGCTAAAACCATGCTTTGTGAAAATGGTTTACCAAAATACTTTTGGGTTGAAGCTGTTAACACAGCTTGTTATGTTTTAAATCGAATTTTATTTAGAAATTTTTTGAACAAAACCCCCTATGAACTTTGGAAAGAAAAGAAACCAAATGTCTCATACTTTAAAGCTTTTGAATGTAAATGCTTTGTATTGAATAACAATAAAGACAACCTCGGCAAGTTTGATGCTAAATCCGACGAGGGTGTATTTCTTGGTTATTCAACACATAGCAAGACATATAGAGTCTTTAACAAGAGGACTCTAGTTGTTGACGAATCAATTCATATCACTTTTGATTAACTTAATTCTTCTTCAAAGAATGTTGCAAGTGATGATGCAGATGAGCTAGAATCTGGAATGGAAAAGATGGACATCCAACCAAGCTCAAATGAGAAACCACAAAAGGAAATAAAAATACAAGGAGTTCCTACCAGCTAATAAAAAATTAATGAAGGTCTACCTAAGGAGTGGAAGTTTGTGCATAACTATCCTACGGAACAAATCCTAGGTGATCCTTCACAAGGTGTAAGAACTCGCTCCTCTATAAAAAAATATATGTAATCATCTTGCATTCTTATCTCAAATAGAGTCTAAATGTTTTAATGATGCTGAACATGTTGAATTTTGGATAAATGCAATGCAAGAGGAATTAAACCAATTTGAAATGAATGAGGTATGACACCTTATTCCTAGACCTAATGATCATCCAGTTATTGGAACTAAATGGGTATTTAGAAACAAAATGGATGAATCTGGAATTGTTGTGAGGAACAAGGCTAGACTTGTTGCTCAAGGTTATAGTCAAGAAGAAGGTATTGATTTTGATGAAACCTATGCTCCTGTTGCTAGACCAGAAGCCATTAGATTATTACTTATATTTGCTTATTTTAAAGATTTTAAATTATATCAAATGGATGTGAAAAGTGCATTTCTAAATGGTTTTATCACTGAAGAAGTTTTCGTTGAACAACCACCTGGGTTTAAAGATCCAAAACTTTCTGACCATGTTTTCAAACTCACAAAAGCATTATATGGTTTGAAGCAAGCCCTAAGGGCTCAGTATGAAAGATTAAGTAAGTTTTTTATTGAAAAAAGTTTTTCTAGAGGAAAAATAAATACAACTCTTTTTATCAAAATAAAAAATAATGATATGCTTGTAGTACAAATTTATGTGGATGACATTATATTCGGTGCTACTAATGAATTGCTTTGCGAAGAATTTACTAAATGTATGCAGGGAGAATTCGAGAAGAGTATGATAAGAGAGCTCAATTACTTTATCGGACTTCAAATCAAGCAATCAAAGGAAGACATCTTTATTAACCAAGCCAAATACATCAAGGACTTAATCAAACAGTTTGGTATGGAAGATGCAAAGCCTATAAACACTCCAATGAGTACTACAACGAAATTGGATAGCGATGAGAAAGGTAAGTCAGTAGATACTAAGTTTTATAGAAGCATGATAAGCTCTCTATTGTATCTAACTGCTAGTAGACCTGACATAATGTTTAGTGTTTGCTTATGTGCTCACTTTCAATCTAATCCTAAAGAATCTCATGTGATTGCTGTAAAAAAGATTTTTCGTTATCTTAAGCACACACCAAATCTTGGATTATGGTATCCAAAAAATATATGTTTTAATCTAAATACTTACACTGACGCTAATTATGCGGGAAGTAGAGTTGATAGGAAGAGTACAAGTGGCTCTCGCCAACTCCTAGGCAATATGATTGTATCTTGGTATAGCAAGAAACAAAATTCAGTTGCTCTCTCCACAGCTGAGGCTGAATATGTAGCAGCTGGGAGTTGTTGTGCACAAGTGTTGTGGATCAAACAAGAATTGAAAGATTATGGAATCTTGTTTGATCATATTCCGATTAAATGTGATAATACTAGTGCACTAAACTTGACTAAAAATCATATTCAACACTCTCGCACAAAACACATTGAAATCAAATATCACTTTATACGTGATCATGTACAAAAACGTGATATAGAACTTGACTTTGTGTGCACTGATATGCAATTAGTTGATATTTTTACTAAACCATTAAATGAAGATCGTTTTTGTATGATTAGAAGAGAATTAGAGATGAGTGATCCTATATCTTAAATTGTGTTTGATTCGAGTGAAATTTGTGTTTTGAATGTTTAAATGTGTTTATCATTCATATGAAATGTTTTTCTTGAACTCATAATGCATTATATGATCATTTTAACACAATCTTTATCTCAAAACTTGAAAAAGATCATTTCATGAAATCCTTATGATTCACATGCTCAGTTTGGATGAAAAAGTCGACACTTTATTTTATAGAGTCGGCTCATCACATCAGTGGACTCAAATTATGTCATTAACAAGGCATGTATCGGCTCATTCAGTTCATGAGTCGCCTTATGCTTCGGGCCTATATAGTTTGACGAAACCCACTTTACAAACATTAGAAATTTCCCTTTCACTCATTCATTCTCACTCTTTTTCTCTCTCGCTCCCCTGTTTGCACCAAAACCCAACCGTCACTCTCAACCATCGCAAATCTTCATCTCTTTATAAACCCTAATCGATCTACTTTCTATCTCACTAAACTGTCCTTTCTCCTACAATGGCTCCCAAAACCTCAAAACTGAAAAAGATGTCCAAAGCCCTAGTAGTAATACCAGCTCCTACTTCAACAGAACCAAAGAGAAAATCCAAAGGAGGGTCTGGCAAAGATAAAGGGAAGCGTAAGAAGAGTAAAACTAGATAAGCTTCATCCTCAGCAATCCTAGAATGGAATGAACTATATTTTAGTGAGGGCAAGACCCAAGAAAGGTACAATTTGACTTTCTTTCTTCGAAAGTATTCAATGGAAGATGGATAGACTATAAATTCTTTGATCTTCATAAGTTTGAATTTGGTACAAAATTTGGAAACCTAGGATGGAAATATATGACAACACTCAGGGATGATGTTTACCCTGATTTAGTTGCTCATTTCTATTCAAATGTTGAAAGGAAATCTGGAGCAGTGTCTATCAAGAATTATGTTAAAGGAATTACCATCAATTTGGATAGAGAAGTGATTAGAAACATTCCGAGAATTAGAATTGGTGGAGAAGTTTATAGAGAAAGTATCTCTAGAAAAGACCAATTGAAAGCTTTATATGGAAAAGACATGGATGAAAATGTACAACCCCTTGCCACTGATCTACATCTTGAATTAAGACTTGTTCATCACTTTACCTGCACCATATTTACTCCCAAAACTGGGAAGTATGATTATGTTTCAGAAAAGGAGTTGTTCTTCCTATGGGCATATATAACTGATTCAAGAATCGATTTGCCTCTGTTTATCTTGGATCATATATATAAGGCTACAATCTCCAAAATTACTTTGCATATGGAATTTTCTTGACAAAGGTTTTCAAGCATTTTGATATTGATTTGAAAAATGAGAAGAAGATAATCCCCAAAGCCATTAGTGATGAGTATAATGAGAGAACACTCAAGAAAATGGGGTATATTCTCAAGAACAACAAATGGACTCCAAAGAAAACTGAAGGGGAAAGTACTTCAAAAGGAAAAGCTCCATCTGGGAGCGCCTCGAGGCAGAGAAGCACAAGAAGATTATTGAGTTCTGAATCACAAGAAAGTGTAGGGGATTTAAATTCTTTTATGACTCAAGTTATGGAATTTCTGGATAAATTGCATCACAAGGCAGATATTGCCAATACAAGGATGATGATTTTTGAAAGAAAAATGAGAGAATTTAAAAAGGAAGTTCAAATATTGAGAAATGAGAAAGGAAAAATTACAGAAGAAGAAGAAGAAGAGGAAGAAGAAGTTAATGAGGAAGAAGAGGAAGCACAGGAAGGGGTAGAAGCTAGAGAAAAGGACTCTTCAGCCACTAAATTTGAAGCTCACTAGAATCTCCCTCTCTAATCCTATTTATCCTTACCTATATCACCTCTTCTCACCTTATATTTTCTCTTACCTCATTACATCTGTTTTCCTCATGGCCCTGTTATAACATCTCTTTTGTGTTAACTGATTGTTTTAATTCTAGCATAGTTTTTGTGAACTTTAACTGTATAACTCTGTGTAATCTAAATGGTTCAATCAATGAATACAACTCTGTTCCGGTATCAAATGTGATTCCTCTGATAACTTGTTTGTTCGATTCCCTATGTATACAATCTATTCTCCTCTTAATATTTTTTTTTTTTGCTATTGTACCTGTCTATCATTCTCACTCAATTGGCATCATTCACATCTTATTTCTCTTTTCGATAAATTGACAAAAAGGGAAAAAAGAATTTTGAAATGAAAATTGTATTGAAAAATTGTACAAAGCATGTTGAAAATTGTATTGCAAAATTGTACAAAGCATATTTGTTGAAAAATGAGTTAAACATCACTTAGAATTGGAGAAATTTTGACAAGAAGAATCTGTTTAAATTATGGGGGAGAAGTATTTATTCAAAATTGGGGAACCCAAATTGGACAAGAAATGGAATTTACTAAAATAAACATGAATTGCTTATTGTATTGGCATTAAATGAAAATGAAATGAAATGAGTGCCTTTTGACATATATAGAGCATGTTCTCAGAGGGGGGTTATATGAATCATTTCTCTCAAATTGTCTTTGATTTCACTAACAAAAACTCCCTGAAAATTGTTTTTGAAATATTTTTATCCTCTAAGCATCATTTGCTTTATTACGAAACAAAGGGGGAGTTTTCTTATTGGTATGTTATTTAACTTTGTTCATTTCATTGAATCTTGTATGAACTTATTTTGCAAAGGTTTTGTCATCATCAAAAAGGGAGAAATTGTTTACGCAAAGTTGACTCTTGTTGACTCAAGGTTAATTCCCATGTTGATTTTGATTATAACTAAACCTTGTGTTATTCTCCTAATGAATCTACTTAGTGTGCAGATTAACAAAGTTCATAATTTAGACTTAAAGTTCAATCTTAAGTCTAATGCATGTCAAAGAGAATGCACAATAAATTCAAGATCAAGCAATTAATTCCAAGAGCAATGCAATGAACCAAACAGAGGATTGACACCTATCTCTACTTCAAACAAATGTCTTACATTCGAAGAGATTGAAGGTGTTCAAATGAAGTTTCTATCAAGTATGCATAGACTCAATGAAGATTGATTTGCACTCAAGATAGATTGAAGACTTCATCAAAAATTGCATTGTTCAGTTAAAGAAAATTTGATTGTGACGATGTTGTAAATGCCAAAAGAAGATCTCATCAAAATATGCAAAGATCAGTTGAAGAGGAATTAATTATTGAAGAGATTAAAAATGCTCAAGAGAAAATTTCATCAAGTATGCAAAGTTCAGTTCCAGATAATATGATTGAAGTTGCTGAAAAAGAAGACTCACAATAATTGTCTAATCTCTACATGGAATCCAAGTGAAGAATTCTTCTACAATGTAAAGAATCAATGAAGACTAGATGTATGAGGAGATTTCAACAAGCCTGCATAAGTCTCATTGAAGTGATCTTAAAGACGAATGAAGAATTGCTAGCAAAGAGAAGAAATCGAAAATGAAGCATTATGAAGCTCTACATAATTGAGGAAGCTTGGCATTGAAGGAGATGTTCTACAATGAAAAAAGAAAGCTTTGCAAATGAGGAAGAAAAGGTGAACACTGATCTAATGAAGCTCTGACAGTTTGAGAGTCAAGAAAAGATCAATATCCAATGATTGATTCAATCCAAATTAAGTAGAAGTTAACTCTGATGAGTTAAAGAGATTTGATTGATCATCATGCCCCAAAGAAATACTCTTTGAAGATCTTATACTGGTGCTGTGATGAGTTAGATCATTAGAAGTCAGAAAGCAGATTTCTAAATAATAAGGGGACTTATGGAAATGAGGAGTCGCCTCTTGATTACAGAAGCAAAAGGCTTAAAGACCAAATGGACAATAAGGGGACATATGGAAATGAGGAGTCGCCTCTTGGTCACAGAAACAAAAGGCCTAAAGACGAAATGAACAATGAGCGGACTCATGAAAAATGAAGAGTCTCCTCTTGATCACAGAAGCAAAAAGCCTGGAGACCAAATAGATAAAAAGTGGACTCATTGAAATAAAGAGTCACCTCATGGAGACAGACGCAAAGGCTTGAAGATGACATGATCAATGAGCGGACACACGAAGACAAAGAGTCGCCTCATGGCAACAGAAGTAAAAGGCTAAAGATCAAATGAACAAAGAGCGGACTCCTGAAGATGAAGAGTCGCCTCATGACAGCAGAAACTAAAGATGTGAAGACAGAATAAACAAGGAGTTGCCTCATTGATATGAAGAGCTGACTCATGAAGTCAGTGAACAATATTTGGTAAATGTAGAAGCAGAAAGTGTCGACTCCACAAAGTCTGGAGCGGACTCCTTGGATATAATGACTATTTTTCTTAACATTATAATGGACTAGACGTGCATTAATGATACCCAACAACCTTTAATGGATGGAATCAATACAGGGGCATATATACAAGCTTCTAGCTGTATTTATACAAGAGATGAGAGACAAAAACCAGATCAAACTGACTGATTCACTGATATACTCTGAATATTCTTCCTGTCTTCATCTGTGAGCTTTGATTGTAAAATCTACTCTTGCCAGAGAGTGTGTTAGTTACTTGTATACTTTTATATATTTGTAATTGAGAGTTTAAGAGTTCTCTTGTGAAATAAAAACTCCGTAAGTTTGAGTGGAGTTTGGACAAAACCACTTGGAGATTGAAGAACTTGGTGAGGAGTTCTTGTGTATAATGAGCTGAGCACTTTGTCAATCAGTGGTCCATTTGTAATTGGTGATTACATAGTGGAAGAAAACTTCAAGGAGGTCTTGGGGTGAGGATGTAGACCACGGTTTGTGGTTAAACCGCAGTAAATCTGTGTCTCCCTTCTATTGCTCTGTTTTCTTTATTTATACTGATTCCATTGTATTATATATATATATATATATTGATCAGTGTTACATTACTTAGATTAATTTTAATTAATCTTAATTGCCTTTAATCTTCGAAAAACCCAATTCACCCCCCTTTTTGGGTTACTTTTTGGGCCAACAATTTAGAGTTGGAGCCTTAAAGCCACATAACCTTGGTTGCAAAAACTAGGGTTAACGTAACCTAGGGTTAACCAACCAGGGTTAGGGTGACCTAAAGTTGAATTGACCTAAGGTAGGACAACTTACGGCTTAGGCAACCTATGATTTGGAGATGACTTAGGGAAGAGGTTAGGTGCATGCACTTGAAATGGGAACTTTGAAAATCTTTAATTTTATGTGAAAAAGAAAAGACTTGATTAGAAATTAAAAAAGAAAGATTTGATTTTATTTCCAAAATGGGAGGATTGGATTTTGTTTTCAAAAATAAAAGATTGATTTTGTTTCAAGGAATAGAAGATTTGATATTGTTTTCAAAAATAGAATATTGGATTTTGTTTCCAAAAATAGAACAATTTGATTTGACTTGAAATAGTAAGGGTTTGACTTGGAAAATGTATGATTTTATGTGACATCTTTTGGTTTGAAAAGCTATGATTTTATGTGACATTGGTTTGGAAACAATTCAAGAGAGCTATGCATTTTCTTTTTAGAAAACATGATGTAAAAATAATTTGAAAACGTTTTGATGCAATAAATGCAAGAATGAAGGTTAGGGACAAAACTAGGGTTTCCAAGGGCATGAGTTTCTAGGGTTTTGACATTGGCTTCAAGATAACAACACTTGTACTCATTTTGGAAAACTTTAAATTGAGATTTGGAATAGATTAAAAAAACTTGGTTTTGTAAAAGAATGGTTAGAGTTTGAAACCCTAAAACAACCCTAACCATGAAAAGGTTATAATCATTTTGAGGTTGTGATTTTAAAAGCAACTTAAGGTTTGAAACCCTAATGAGAACTTTGGTGGTCATATTGAATATGTCGCTTTCCTACGGAAACCCTAACCATGAGGAGGTTAGAATCACATTAGGGTTGTGAGTTTAAAAATAAGAACAATGCATGAACATAACAAATATAATGCATAGATGTCGTCAACATATAAGGTTGAAGGTTTTACCACATTGTAAGAGACCTTCAGAACATACCATGATTGGTTAGGCTAAAGAAAGACCCCCTAACACGGTGAAGATAGAGATTAAAAGGGAGAATAGTCCAAGTGCACTAAGAAGGAGAAGAAAGGGAGTGGGAGAGCATGAAAGTAAAATAAAAACCCTACCTTGTCTTCAACCTTCAATGGAGCTTCAATGGAGGCTTGGCTTGAGTTTGAAGAAGACTTGAGAGGCTTGGAGGCTAAAGAGCCTTGAAAACTTGAGGGAGAATAGTCCCTTTTTTGGCTAGGCTACTAGTAGCGCTAAGCCATTTTTTGGGCTAGGCCCCACTAGGAGTAGCGCCAGCCCCAAATTTTGTGGAGATTTGATTTGATTCGACCTTGGGCTGCAAGGCAAAGATTTGGGTGCCACTTCTAGTGGCTCGCGGCCATTGTTTGGCCTAGCTCCACTGCAAGTGGCTCTAGTTCGATTTGGAAGTTGTCAGGTTACAGGGCCCAACTAGAAAAGAGATGGAGGCACTCGGGGGTATCCTGGAAGTTGCCGGTTTAATATCTAGAGCGAGTATGGTTAAAAAGGATGACCAGCTCACTAGGGGTAAAATAGTCATTTACATTAAAAAAAACATCAAAATTACTTTGGGCCAATTGGAATGGCATTTGAAGGCCATGACCATTATTAGTAGTGTCCATGGGGGTTACCAGTTTGATATCTAAAGCCGGTTGGTTGAAAGGGATGACTGGTCGGCCAAAGGCAAAACGGTCATTTGAATTGGAAAATATCAGAATGGGTTCTAAATTGACTGTAAGGGGATTGGAGATTAGGGATACCCGTGGGAGTGCCTTAGAGGTTTATCAATTTGGTACCAAGAGCCGGTGTGATTGATGAGGGTGATCAGGGCGCTTAGGGGTAAAATGATATTTTTGATCGAGCACTTAAAGGTAAAATGATCATTTTGATTGAGAGTCACCGGAATGGGTCTAGAATTAGTTCAAATAGAATTCCGAGCATACCGAATTGTTTAGGACAATCTTAGAAGGGGTGGACTTATTGCTCTGAGAAACTAGGTACCTTCTGGAAGAACATGTAGGATTGGATGGCCTTACCGTCTTTGAGGAATCAACTTTCTCAAAAGACTTGCCAATTGAGTTTGATTTGATTGGATTGAAATTGAATGGACTTTTAGTCTTATGGCAGACGGCGGGCTTAAGTTGGACTGGATGATGCCTCAAAGGCATTTTATTTATTTGGCTTTAATTGGGCCTGATGGGCCCGGGAAGCAACTGAATGACTGGATTAGAGTCTAGAAAGCCAGTTTAGGCTCGAATGTGGTGTGCTTACAATCAAGAAGCAGCATCATTCAATGAAGCAGCACTTACGAGTCATGTCAGTTATGATGTGCAAACTAAGTGCTACCGGTCACGTTTTGATTGATAAACAATAATTCCAGGCTGTACTTCGCTCACTTTCACACTCTTGGGAGCACGTGTAGCAAAACATAACGTACAATGAGAGTATGAAAGCATTCAAAACTTTATCGCGTCATCTAGAGCTTGAAGCTGAGCACCTTGAGGGTGCTAAAGTTGACAGTAACTCTTATATTACTGATGGTGCTTTGCGTATGATCTCTAGATTAAGGCGCAACCGTGGTGGGAACAAGGCTGAAGTTAATGTTAGAACTAGGAAAGCTAGTTCTAATAAGCACAAAAGGGGCTTCCAAGGTGGTAAGAAAGCTAAAGCCATAGTCGTCTACTACAATTGTAACAAGAAGGGTCACTTCGCTCGTGAATGCGCCAAGCCGAAGAAAATACTCCCTAATTCTGTCTCTCAGACTGACTATTTTGTTACTAGTCAAGTCTTTATTACTCACTCTCCTAATTTGTGGATTGTAAACACGGGAGCAACAGACCATATAACAAGACACAGATTTTGGTTCGCAGAGTACTGTTGAATTCCATAAAGTAGTAGATGTATTTACATGGGGAACGAGTCTAGTATCAATGTACTCAGCAGTGGTACTTACTAGTTGGAATTGCGACATGGGTGCACTTTGTACCATTATGATGTGTTGTAAGCTCTAGGGATTCGACGAAAATGGTTATTGGTTAGTAATTTAATGAATGTAGGCTTTATTTTTTTATTTTGAGGGTCAGTGTGTTAGCATTTATAAGGATCAAGATTATTATGGATATGGTTATGTAGCAGATGGTTTTGATGTATTAGGTATTGACTATTCTAGTAATAATAGTTGTACACATAAATCTTATTCTTTTAATGCATTTGTGTGTGATGTTGATTCAATTAAATGACATGCTAGACTAGGTTATATCGGGCAAGATCATATGACTCGGTTAGCTCGAGAAGGTCTCTTATGCCCACTCTCTAAAGGTCATTTACCCGTCTATGAGAATTGTCTTGTAGGTAAGTTAACTAAAAAAGCATTTGGAAAATCCAAAAGGGCATATATGCCATTGTAATTAATACACTTCGATATTTACAGCCCAATAAATGTTCAGGCAAGATACGGTGCACCCTATTTCATCACATTTGCAGATGAATTTATGTGCTACGATAATGTCTATCTACTCTCCTGTAAGTTCAAAGCATTGGATTGCTTTAGACGTTATGTCAACTTCATTAAAAATCAATTAGACAAGAGCATTAAAGCTCTTAGGACTGATTGAGGCCGTGAGTATCTATATGAAAAGTTCAAGGAACTCTGTGAAGATAAAAGGATACTAGAGAGTTGACAATTCCAAGAACTCTACAACAAAATGGTGTACCAGAGAGAAGGAACCGCACCTTATTGGACATGGTTAGGTCGATGATGGTGCAAGCTTATCATCCCATTCATATTGAGGGGATGCTTTGTCGACTGTTGCCTACATCCTTAAGCGAGTGCCTTTTAAATTAGTACATTCCACCCCATATGAGTTATGGAATGGCGAAAAACTTGACTTAGGAAATTTACATCCATGGTGATCAGCTGCTTACATACATAACACTTCTCATATACATAGGAAGTTAGGCTTTAGAGGGAAGAAGTGTATCTTCAATTGTTATTCGGAACACTTTAAGGGATACGTGTTTCTAGGTGAGTAGCTTGATGGAAGTGTGACTAAACTTGAGTCACAAGACGCAATTTTTCTCGAGGAGGATTTCCCTAATAGAGGTGATGTGTCTAAAGAGATCAAACTGTTTGAGTTACCATATTCACAGGACGATGCTCCAACTATTTTAGGAAAAGGTGGGGAAATAATTCCTCCATCTCCTAGGAATAGTGGGAGCAACTTATCTGATGATGGATTAGTTCCAATGGATGTTGATCCTCCGGATACACACTTGCATATAAATGAACGTGGAACTATCTCTCGTCGTCCTTTTACAATTGAGGGGGAAGCTTTCATGGTTGCTCCATTTAATGATGCAGAACCTAAGACTATCAAGGAGGCTCTATCTTCACCTGCTAATAATGAGTGAATAATTCCAATGCATAATGAAATGGAGTTCATGAAAGTCAATTAAGTTTGGGACTCGGTTGATCTACCTCCTAGACGTAAGACTATTGGGAATAAAGGAATTCTCAAGATCAAGTGTAAGGTAGATAGATCCATAGAGACGTATAAGGCTCACCTAGTGGCTAAGGGTTATACCCAATGAGAGGGTGTTGACTATGAGAAAACTTTCTCTTCAATTCTAAGGTTTGCCTTGATTAGCATGATTTTAGCCATTGTCGCGCATTTAGATTTAGAACTACGCCAAATGGACGTTACAACTACATTCCTTAATAGAAAGCTAGATAAGAAGATCTATATGGACCAACTTGAAGGTTTTGTGGCAATGGGTCAAGAGTAGAAAGTCTGCAAACTTAAATAATCCATTTATGGCTTGAAGCAATCATCTAGACAGTGGTATTTGAGATTTTATTGAGTTATTATTTCTAATGGGTTTACGATGATCGATGAAGACTATTGTGTGTATATTAAATGGTCTAAGGATAGTTTCTTGATTCTTTCATTATATGTAGACGACATTCTATTGGATGGAAATGATATGGAACTGATTGTTGCCACTTAAGAGTGGTTATCCTCAACTTTTTGAGATGAAAGACTTAGGCCAAGCGAACTACGTGCTTGAAGTTAAAAATTTTAGGGATCATTCAAAGAAATTTCTTGGTTTGTCTCAAGAGACTTACGTTAAGAAAGTACTTGAATGATTCTATATGCAAAACTAAATGCCCATAGAAATACCTATTATGAAAAATGAAAACCTAAGCCTTGAGATGTGTCCTAATACTTCTAAGGAAAAAGAACAAATGGCTCGTATTCCTTATACTAGTGATATAGGAAGCTTGACGTATATGATATGTACTCACCTCGATATATGTTATATAGTAGGTCTAGTTAGTAGTTTTTAGTAAATTCCTATATTAGCTTATTGGAAAGTGATCAAAATGATTTTACCATGGAAGCAGAGTCTATGGCTTGTGCTATTGCCATCTAAGAAGTTGTTTGGTTAAGGAGGTTCCTTCAGCACCTTCGAATTGTCATACATTCTTGAGGCGTAGTGACAATTCATTGAAATAGTATGGTTGGTTTAGCCTGGGCGAAGGATCCTAAGTATCATAAGAGAACCAAATAAATAGATTTGAGATATCACTACATTAGAAATATGGTTGCACAAAAAGAAATGATCTTAAAGTACATATCCACGACCCACATGGTTGTGGATCCCCTAACTAAGCCTATAGTTGGAGAGACTTATTTGGCTCATGTTAAAACTTTAGGACTTCGTAGATTGTCATAATGTACTTGTGTTATTGTTGATCACTTATTTATTTTTATTTTAACATTTTGAGGATATTATTCCCTTAATGCAAAAGTTTGTTTAAGTTATGATGTATCTGAATGTTGCATTATTATCTTGGCAAATTAAGGACAAAATATAACTAATAAAGCAAGATTAAACTTATACTAAGGCTAATAATCCACTAGATAGGGTACTATAATAACACTTTTGGAGTGTAATCACACCCCCTCATCTTAGTTTTCTGCTAGTCCCTAGCAAAGTCTACAAAAGAAAGATAAAGGGATAATTTCCACTTTTGTAGGATTACGGATGCATTTAGCCTATGCACCAAGTATTTAAACCCCTAAATTACCCTTAGTAGACAAGTAGTATCTCGCAAGGGTTTTCAGAGATAGTACCCACAAACATCTCTTTGTGAATTGCAATTAAAGATAAGAATAAGGAGAACATGCATAATCCAACTCAAATTAACATTAGATGCCATTCCTAACTCCCAACACATGCAAGAGTATGCAACAAAACAAGCAACAAAGAGGTTCAAGTGTGTGGGTGAAGAATCATGTTATATTACTCAAATGAAACACACTCACACACTCCCAGACCTTTAAGCTTTGATTTAACACCTCAGAGGTCATACACTCACAAAGAAAGACCCACATGGCTCTCACAATGGTATGCTCATCATAAGAGTAAATGTAAAGGGAAATAAAAGAGTATTACAAATACAAAAACTGAAAAGATTTAAGTGTATCAATTTAACATAGCTTCAAGAAGTAAATATCGTAGTGTAGCAATGACTTAAAAAAGCTGACAAATGATAACTTATACTTTATTGAAATCTCATATCAAGCACGACTTGGATCAATTAGGACTTTCTAAGGTGGAAATGTGGTTTAGAAAATGCAAAAGATAAGAAAAAAGAAGGATAGAAATAGGTCAAATCATGTGTGATCAGAATGAATGATGAATGGCTAAAAAACTCCAACTTTTTCCTTTTTGATTTCATAACGCTCTTCTCAATATTTTGCTTCTTTTTCTATTTTTCTCTACTTCGTAACACTTCTTCTCTTGTTTCACTCTTTTGATTGCCCTTTTTTTTTTTTTACCTTCTCATGTTTTCTTAATTTCCATTCTTTCTTGAACTTCTCAACAATTTCTTTCATTTCTTTTCTCTCTTTTTTATTGCATCATAATACTTCATTCCCTCTTTTGCTACACATAAGCATTACTCACAAATGGGAAACAAAATAATTTCTAAAATAAAGGGAGAATTTCAACATATTCCAATTTGCACCAAGATCAAGAGAAAGATGGTTATAATAAGGTTAAAAAAGAATCATCAACTTTTCAAGAAAAGATGTGCGGTTTACAAGAAGAATAATGGCCTAACATTATGCCCAAAGTACCCAAACCATAGAACTCAAAAGAGAATAAGCGTCAACATTCTTAGTCGAAGCTCAACTTATGAACCAAATGCAAAATAATGAAGCTATTGATGTAAGAGAAGATGAAAATTTACACCATAAGTCAAAAGTATTCACTCGAGAAGATGATAAATGCTCTAAAACTTACAAAGTAAAGTCTCCACTTATATAAGGATGAAAAGTGCGCAAGATAGTAACAAATGAAGTTATAAAACATGATTGTGCACAAAGATGTGATTCCCTCTACTTATGCATGAATGATGCAATCCCACAATGTGTTAGGTGTAAAAAGTGACTCAACACTAACTTGAGCAAAGATACATGCATAAACTTCTATGTTCTAATATCAAGTTGTACTTTCACAAAGGTAGCCATGGTACCCGAAAATAAAGCACCAACACATCCACCATAAGTAAAATGAGTGAACATAACAAATATATGGAACAAATATACCAATAATACTGAAATGAATAATACTGAGACTATACAATACTCAAACCTCTATCAAATGGTATAAGTGATCAAAAGATATCCATGTCATATCGCACATGTGACTATACAATCCATACATATGAGATATGAGAAATACAATGAAAGGTATACAATAAAGATAAAAATACATTTACTGTAGCAAAATTAGAGTTTTAGATACGACATATGATGAATGGAATGTGCATACAACATGTATCAAAACTCTAATCCCCTAATAGTCATCATCATTTAGAGGCGGAGGCTATTGACTATGATGCCTAACTATCTTCTAGAGGAAGCGTGTGTTGCTACTGAGCCTGCTAGACCTCAGTCAACTAAGTCGTGATAGCTCCAATAAAGCATCCTGAGCGATCTGTCGGGCTATCATAGCGGTCTACCACTTCGTACGGGCAGTCTGCATGGCAGTTTGCATAGCAGTCAAAGTCTACTGGATAGTCGTGCTTTGCTCCTGGATTTGTACAATCACCTGAGACTATTGTAGCATCAACTAACTCTGAGTTTATAGAATCTCCATAATAGTTTGAATAGTGGGGCCCTATTGGGCCTGCTGTTCCAAGGGTGGCTGCTACTTAACCTACTGCTGTCCTTGAGGCGGTTGTTGTTGCAGAGGTGAAGCTTAAGCTAGCTAGGTAGGCTGCTGCCTTTGGACTCTCCTCTGAATACCCTCTAGTTGCCCCACCGATCTATGCTTGGTCGAAAGGTCAATGGGCTTATTAGGAGATGAGGTGATCACATCTCCCTGAGGCTTAACTATTGGTAACTGGATCAGGGATGTAACGAAGCATCCAAATGGGATGCTCACTTGAGTCGTAATAATCCTCTAACCGACTAGTAAAGCTAAAAAAATAAACTGGGGTAGGTCAACCTCCCTATCCCTATATCCCAAAGAAGCTGAGATCTATATCGGCTGACCTTAATGACCTGACATAAAGGGAAGATAGAATGACTGGTAAAAATGAAGAGAGGCCTATACGTAACAGCAAGTGCCTTCTTAGGCACCTATGAGGTTATCCATCTCTCACCCTCAATGCACACTTCTGTCACTATGATATTGTGGTTAGGAGCCCCCTCTCCAGGGTAGAAATACTGGGGCTCAGTTATCCTAGGCAACTGGAAGAATGTAGCAAATGAATCTAGTGTAATCTCTACATCACAGGCCCTAACCCATGACCTGATAATCTTGTGCCCTAGAGTGTCCAAGGAGTATTAGACATTAGCAATAAATTCAATGACTAGTGTGAATCCACATTGACCCCTAAATCTAGCCAACCGGAGCCACTGCCGTTGAGTGAACTCGTCTTACCACCAATGTGGGTTGTCGGCAAACTAAGTGAAAGTCCATCCTCTCTTAAGCACAATGCCCATCTGACTCCAAAGGTCCTCAAAAGCAATCTGGGTCTCGTGCCTATTGAGCTGCATTGCATTATAAAGTGGGGGCCCACAGCCCCAACCTCTACTTGGGACAATAGCCTGACCCATCACTTGACCTCTACCTGCCATGATAAAGGCTAATCAACACAAAGTATAAAGCTACCTTGCCCCTTCTAAAGCTAGAAGTAAATGAAAGAACAAGGAAAGGTGCAAAGGAGTACCTAGGGACAGTTGAGAATGCTGAGCTTGGAAGGTTAGGTTTGTGGTCGGTTGCCGACAGGGCCTTACTGCTCCTTGAAAGCTCTCTCCCTCTTAAAATCACTCAACTCTAAGCATTCAAATGTTTACAAATGAAAGTTCAAATGCTCTTATATAGAATTTCAGAAAGTGTTTGAACCCTCATTAAAGGGCATTCGAACATGTGCTACGGTATTAGCAGGCTTGTGTACCATTCGAATGGCCGGTTGAATGCTACGGCTCGATTCGAACACTCTCGATTTGAACCCTCGTTAAGGTCATGTCAACAGTTGTGTTTGAACAAATTAAATGAGCATTCGAACACACTGTATCCACGTGCGAATGCCCATTCGAACGAAGGAAGACCCTATTCGAATGCTTAGTGTAATTTTTAAATTTTTGCAATAATTTACAAAAACTAAGAAAATAGGACAAAACCAAAGAAACTACAACACAAAACCCATCCTAGATGGTGTCCCCTCAACTTAAACAATGCAATGCCCCTATTGTATGCAAATCAAAATGAAAATATAGGGAAAATACAATGCAAAGAAGAAGAAAACAAGGGTTACTCTCCCCAACTAGGAATAAACTAACAAAGAAAAACAAAACTTTAGACTAACTAGAAGATCTTACTCCTAGACTATGATGAACCACTCTCCTTAATCAAGCTCACCATAGAAAGTCTCAAAGTACGGCTTCAACCGTAGCCCATTCACTTTGAAGGAAGTCCTATTGGTGGAATTTTGAAGTTTCACCGCCCCATCAGGGAATACCTCCTTAACTAAGTAAGAACCCAACCATTTGCTCTTGAGTTTGCTCGGAAACATGTGCAACTGTAAATCATAGAGCAAACCTTTTAACTAATCTTAAAATATTTGAAAAGAATGTGTTGGTCATGGAAGGCTTTCATTCGGGCTTTAAAGACTTTAACATTCTCATAAGCGTCATTCCTAAGCTCCTCAAGCTCATTAAGTTAAAGCTTCCTATTGTTCCTGCCTCGTTCATGTTGGCATTACATTGGCGTATCACCTAATAAGCTTTGTGCTCGATTTCCACCAAAAGGTGGTATACCTTTCCATACACTAGCTTATAGGGCGAAATGCTAAGGATCGTTTTGTAAGCCATGTTGTATGCCCATAAATCATCCACCAACCTTACCAACCTTAGTTACCAATCCTTTGGAGTAGGATCGATCATTTTTTCTAATATGCTCTTGATTTCATGGTTGGCCAACTCAACTTGCCCATGGGTTTGAGAGTGATAGGAAAGTCCAACCTTATACACTATTCTATACTTGGTCATCAACATCCCAAATAGCTGGTTACAAAAAAGGGAGCCTCTGTCATTAATGACGGCCCGGGGCATCTCAATACAAGAAAATATATTCTCTTTAAAAAATTTGACCACCACAAACTAGTCATTGGTTAATGAGGCTATGGCTTCAACCCATTTTGACACATAGTCAATGGCCACTAGGATGAAAAGGTAAGCAATTGAATTAGGGAATGGTCCCATAAAGTTTATCCCCCAACAATCAAATATTTTAAGGATTATAATGGGTTAAGAGGCATCATGTGCCTCCTTAAAAGGCTCCCTAGTCATTGGCACCTATCACAAGCTAGGCAAAAGGTATGAACATCCCTAAACATTGAGGCCCAATACAACCCACATCGGAGAATCTTAGAAAAGGTTTTCTTAGACTAGAAGTGTCCACTGTATGCTTAGGAGTGACAAAACTCCATGACATTCCTAAACTCTTCATCGAGAATACACCTTCGAATAACTTAGGTCAGGGAAGTACTTAAAAAGATAGGGCTCATCCCATGCAAAACATAGCACATTCCTAAAGAATTTGCATTATGGACGACCAATGAGATGAAATCCCTCCCGTAGCTAAGTAATTAGGTATATCGGCATACCAAGGATTGAAGGTTGCTCAAGAGTTTGGATTTGGACTAAATGTTCATCCGAGAAATGCTCATTGATAGGGAGTGAATCGGTGGCTCCCCCTTTAAGTGGAAGCTTGACAAGTGATCCGCTATAACATTTTTCACTCTTTTTTTTATCCCTAATCTCAATGTGGAATTCTTGTAACAAAAGAATCCACTGAATGAGGTGTGGTTTTGCATCTACCTTGGTGAGAAAGTACTTAAAAGCACGATGATCGGTATAGATGATAACAGGTGAGCCTTTGTCCCAACATTGCCCCCACGGCATATTGAGGGTTTTGCTAGCATAGTATATGAAATGTGACTTCTTCTCTACCCTTTGTCCTAACACTGCCCCCAAGGCACAATCACTTACATCACACATAAGCTTGAAAGGTAGGGATCAATCGGGTGAATGTATAATTGGGGCGGTGGTCAAGAGCCCTTTAAACTTCTCAAAAGCTTCTTGGCATGAAGATGTCCATTCAAATGGCACATCTTGAGATAATAAATGACATATGAGCTGGGAGATAGCACTAAAACCTTTTGATAAAATGCTTGTAAAAACTAACATGCCCAAGGAAAGATCGGATATTCTTGACACTCCTAGGGTTTGGCAACTTTTGAATTAACTCTATCTTAGCTTGGTCAGCCTCAATCCCCTTAGAAGAAACAAGGTGGCCTAAAACTATACCTTGAGTAACCATAAAATAGCACTTCTCCCAATTGAGCACAAGGTTGCTTTCCTCATATCTTTCCAACACCTTTTCAAAGTGCTCCAAACAACTCTCAAAGGTATCTCCATATACCAAAAAATCATCCATAAAGACCTCTACAACTTTCTCTACCATGTCACTAAAAATACTTATCATACATGTTTGAAAAGTGGTCAGTGCATTGCACAAGCCAAATGGTATTCTCTTGCATGCATAAGTAGCAAAGGGACATGTAAATGTGGTTTTCTCTTGGTCTTCTAAGGCAATTTCTATTTGGTTATACCCGAAGTACCCATTTTTTAGAGCAATAGTAGGCTCAACCCACTACCCTTTCAAGGAGTTGGTCCAAGAATGGAAGGGGAAAATGGTCTCTCCTAGTTACCACGTTGAGTCTATGGTAGTCGATGCACATTCTTCACCCGATTTAGATCCTAGTGGGAACTAATTCATTCTTCTCATTCTTTACTATCGTGACCCTCGATTTTTTAGAAACCACTTGGGTTCGACTAACCCATTCGAGTCGAAGATGGGGTAAATGATACCCGCATCAAGGAGTTTCAAGACCTCTCCTTTGACTACCTTCTTCATGTTGGGGTTCAAGCGTCTTTGCATTTGACACACGGGCTTAGACTCCTCCTCTAGGTAGATACAATGAGTACATACTACAGAGCTAATACCATGAAGGTCCGTTATAGTCCAACCTAGAGATTTTTTATGGAATTTCAATGCAGCAACCAATCCTTCCTCTTGGCTTGAAGATAAGCTAAAGGAGATAACAACGGGATAGGACTCTCCCTCACCTAAGAATGCATACATCAAAGTAGTTGGCAAGGGTTTCTGTTTTGGGATAGAAGGCTTCCCTTCTGAGGATATAGGCTTGATGGCACTAAGGTATAGTGGTTCAAATGAAAGGGTCCATTGACCCATATGCATACATTGAACACCCTCTACCCCTTGGTTAGATGTTTCCTCCAATTCCATGGTGTAACTCTTTAGTGAGTCGTGAGGCTCCCTTAGCACTAGCACTCTCTAATGTAGCGGGGTTACAAGAACAAGATAATCAACCCTAGTCTGTTGATTCACCACGAATGCTGAATTAGAATTCTTCCTCCAACCTGTTGATTCACCACGAATATCAGGCTTAAGAGTATCAAATGCTTGTTGATTCGCAGAAAATACCGAACGATTGGAAAGAGGAGCAAAAATCACACACAAACTTTATTAATCTCAAAAACTGTGAAAAATGCCTTAAACAAGAGTATAAATAAGCGGCACGAAACCCTAGGGCCCGGGACAAATCGGGTTAATAAGAAAACTAACGAAAATCCAAAAAAAAAAGCCTAAAACATTAAATGGGCCCAAAATATACTTAGGAGCACTTTTTTACATTTTCCTAGGCCAAAATCTCTCTCCGGCTCATCGCTAGCTTTTCAAAAACATATTATAATAAGAAAATGGAGCTACGGATCAAAAGTTATGGCTGATTGAAATTTACCGACTACCGGTCCATGCACTGCGCGGGCAAAACGACGCCTCCAGGTCTCCAAGTAATCTTCCGCTATGCTATCCGCATCACTCTCTCTAAGGAATCTTAAAAAATTCACTATTATAATGATATTGGACAATGGCCTTAATAAAGTCTACCTCCATAATATCCATATACTCATGTTATTGTTTAGAAACTAGGAAAATGTTCATCTCAAAAGTGGTATTTCCAAATGAAAACTTCACTAAACCATTCCTACAATGGATGATGGCATTAGAGGTAGCTAGGAAAGGTCGTCCTAGAATGATGGGAATTTGGTTGTGAACTATACTACTCTCAATGGGTTGTGTATCTAGGACGATGAAGTCAACAAGGAAGTAGAAATTATTGACTTGGATGAGAACATCCTAGAAAATACCCTTGAAGACTTTGATAGACCGATCTACTAATTGCAAAGTTACACAGGTAGGTCGCAACTCACCAAATCCAAGTTCTTTACAAACCACAAAAGGTAAAAGATTGACACTAGACCCTAAATCTAGAAAAGAGCAATCTATATTATTTCCCCCTATGGTGCATGAGATTGTAGGACATTTGGGGTTTTCCAATTTTGGTGTTGTCTTGCAATACAAGATAGCACTTCGGTTCTCATTCATCATGGCCGATTTTTTCACATGTAACATTTTCTTGGAAGTACACAGGTCCTTTAAGAACTTGGCATAAGAAAGTATTTGCTGGATAGTATCAAGAATAAGAATGTTGACCTTACCTTGCTTAAAAATTTCATAAATTTTAGTATTTAGAAGTTCTTTTTTTGGGCTTGGTGAACCTTTGGGGAAAAAGAGCATATTTCAATATGTCCATCCCCTTTTTCTTGGTTTCACTAGAGGTCTCAAGGGGCTTGTCTAAGGTCTTTTCCTCATTCTCTCTCTCTTCTAACTTGTCGGACTCTCCCACATTCTCTTTACCTTTCTCACTCTTCTTCTTACACTCTTTAAAAGGTTCTTTCTTGGGTGGAATGATTTTATTAATAACCTTAACACTTCTAAAAGTTGTGATAGCTTGGACTTGCTCATGGCTACATTGATGGTTAGATTTACCCTCGGTGATATGCATTTGCTTCACTGTCGGATTAAGTTGAGGTTAAGTTAGGAATCTTCCCACAACATGTTGAGTTAAAGTTTGTGTCAAAGTAAACATTTGCTTTTCTATGTCCTCTAGCTTCCTAGTGTTTCGTTCTAGCAAATTCTCTTGCTTATCCACCCTAGTATTAAGCTTTCTCATATCATTTGTGAGTTGATACACATTGTCTTCAATAAATTTCTTATAAGGAGAATGATACACATGAGGTGGGGCTTAAAAAGGTGCTATAGGTGGAGGTTAAAATTATTGCGAAGGAGGTTGTGGTTGATATTGTTGTGGTTTTGGTTTGAAAGGTAGGGGAGAAGCTTATAAGGTTGAGGATTTTGAGCCCCTCCTTGAAATGCTTGAGAGTTTGAAGTACCCTCATCCTTCTACCCAAAATTGGGATGATTCTTTCATATCGGGTTGTATATGTTAGAGCAGGGGTTTCCCCCACCTCTTTAGAATTGGCCAATCGCATTGACTAGGCCATGTAATGCTTCTTTCAACCCCGAAATGACTGGCTATTAAGCGGTATCGTGATCCGGCGTTTCACACACCAAGCAACACATATCCTTAATAACCTCACTCTCTGTCGCATTCACCTTTTTGACTTCTAGGGCCTCTTGTTTCCTAGATATGTTGGTGAACCTAACATTCATATCATCTACCTCATTTAGTTGAAATCTGCCCCCCCTTTGCTGAATTGGTTTAGCCTCAGGATTTTAGGTCTCAATGGTAGCCCAATGTCTAGCTAAATTTGCTCAGTAGTCAAAATAGTTATAAGGCTCTTGGGGATCCTTATCAAAAAGGGTTCCAGCATGCATAAGCTCAAAAGATTATTTGAATTTTGGGGTTAAGGATAAGTAGAAGTTGTTGATGACATGCCAATTGGCAAACCCATGATGTGGGCAACCTTGAACCTCTCCTAACTTCGGAAGAAAGATTTGCCTATCATTGGAGAGAATTGTGAGAATTTGGCATCTAATCGCCTCGATCCTAAACTCGGAGAAAAAATGTTTCAAGAACTCCCTTTGTAATGAAGCCCAGGAGTGTATGGACATAGGCCTTATTGAATTAAACCATGTATTGGCCTTATGCTTGAAAGAAAATGGGAAAAGATTTAAAAGAAAAACCTCCTTTGGATAAGTGTTGTCCATAAACATTGAGCAAGCATCCTTAAATTCCTTTATGAAATAATATGGTTATTAGGAATCCATCCTATGAAATTAAGGTAATAATTGCATCAAGCCCAGCTTAAGGTTTAATATGATTTGATGGGTGAGGAAGACTATGCAAGCGGTAGGTGCTTACCTTATCGGATTCAAGTAATACTTTAGGGTCCTAGCATGAGGAGCACCCATATCACCATAGTTGGTCCCTCTTTTGAAGTCAACTCCCCCATTAAGATTCAAATTGGAATTAGGGTTTAGCCCCATCATTGACGTTGATATTTGCCATAGGAATTGGT
This sequence comes from Euryodendron excelsum, assembly GCA_033060915.1. Taxonomy (NCBI): domain Eukaryota; kingdom Viridiplantae; phylum Streptophyta; class Magnoliopsida; order Ericales; family Pentaphylacaceae; genus Euryodendron; species Euryodendron excelsum. Next base: position 6,020,090 of record CM065392.1, on the reverse strand, counting down.
ACCAGATCAACTTAGGGTAGGCCGAGGTTAGAATCTCTAATGGGAGAAAAAGTGTGAATATGATCAACTCTAACTAGACAGTTATGGACGTCCCTAATGTATGATGACATGCAAATGTAATGCACACATAAGAGACCAACCAAGTCTCAATCAACACAACATATACAATCCCTTCCACCAATTCATTTCCTTCCAAAGCCTCCAATCTCCACAGAAATAATCCACCAATTCAATCAAATTCCAATTCAATTTACCTAATTGACACTTCCAGCCTCCTTATACAAAAACAATACCACTGATAAACAAATAACATACAAGCCTATCAACCAATTCCTAACCACCAATTGATTAAGCAAAGCAATTCAAAAAGTCTATACCACTCATGCAAACAATCCTAAAATAAAAAAGAAAAGCAAAAAGCAAAATCTAACATCCTAACACATAAAGGGTGGGACCAAGTTACCCATGGCCTTAGGCGATGATCACTCTGTCATGGTGGATTAATGGAGATCCAATCCACCAATTGCTCTTTAACCCAAAGTCCTTTAGTGCTTGCTTTTGTGTCTTTGATCCCCGACAACGGCCCCAAAACTTAAATTGCTTCAAAGATGTTTGTATTTTAAGCTCCCGCAAGAGAACGAGTTTCGTGATTGAAGTATAATTCTAAAAATACTGGAGTCGATTTCCTTGAAGATTAAGCCAAATATAGGCTACCAACAATTAGAAAACACTAAACTAACTTGAATTGAATAGTAAATTGATAAATTGAACCTAAGTAAAAGAGATAAAAAAAAATCATTTGATATTGAGAGTTTGTGGTTATAACCTACTATTGCAAATAATTGAAATTTAGATTTAGAAACAAGGAAAGGGCCTTGGACACAATTGATTCACCCAACCAAGTTCATCAAACATTCAATGGAGATATGTATAACTCAAATCAAAGGTCTCAGTATGGACCCTTGATTTGGAGAATTTCGGCCATGGAAATAGAAATTCATTAGCAATTGACTCTAGAATTCAATTTAGGAATCATGAAGTCATACCATCAATTTGTGCAATCTCTATACAAAACCTAGGAATGTACATAAAAGTTACCAAAAATAGGTAAGAATCCAAGTTTACTTTAAGATTTAGAGTTCAATTGTTATGAATTAGGCTAATTAGAGAATGAATCATTGAAATGCAAGTTATTTCCATTGAAAGCTTGAAGATCCTTAGTTGATCTTCACAATTGCATCTAAGATTAAGAATAGCTACTCATTTTTATTGCAAGATAATGAAGTAATTGAAGAAGAATTGAAGACAATTTCTATTGAAATCTCTATTACAAACCGTAAACTATGAGTTTCTCTCTCTACATTGCTCTCTTTATAGCTGTTTCTTAGTACAAAATTGTAGGAAATGAAAAGCTAGATCCCCAATTGAGTAATACTGCCTTAAATAGTTAGGAATAAAATAGAGATACGTAAAGCATTCTAACGCCCCTTATGGCCATTTGAATGCCTAGCTAACAGCTAACGAACCAAAAAACACCCTCTTAGCATCTCCACTTTGCTATCGAACATGATTCGAACGGTGCAAAGAGCTCTCAGTATCTCCCCTAGCATTCGAACGGTGGTTTGGGTGATGACCCTCGCGGTGGTGTTTGGAGTGGACTCAAGTTCGATGCCTTGTTCTTCGAACTTTGGTTCTTGAGGCATTTTCTTTCGGGTATTCGTGTCCTTCGTTGGTAGAACCCGAGAAGAGATGTCGGTTAGCCCTCATATTGATGTAACCTGGCCCTACCGCCATCCGCATCTCGTTTTTCACTTCCGATTATCTTTTTTTTTTTTTTTTAAAGCTTTCTTGTTGGCCTGGGCAAAACTAGCTTCTCTGGATATGATCCAAGTGCCTTAGTTACCTGTGCGTCAATTCCATGGGCAATAAAGCTCTTAGTTACTGTTCAAACGTCTTGACTTGGCATTTGAATGGCCGTCCGAATAGGGTCCACTCGTATTCAAATGCCCTTTTGAAAATTTTCCTCTTCTTTGATCCTTATAAGCTCCATTTCTTGCGTAAGGTTTATTAAAGCAGTTTAAGGAAAAAATATAAATAAGAAAGCAAGATTAAACCTATACTAAGGTTAACAATTCACTAGATAGGGTATTATGATTATACTTTTTGAGTGTAATCAAAAGGCACGACTTTTTAGTCTGGTGTTAACAATGCATTGATACAAGCTCATTGGTGTGTATGGGTTCAACACAGATTGGTTGCACCATTCTAAAATAAGGGAGATACAACAGTGTCAATAATCTATTAAGGACAGTATAACAATGGTATAAAGAAAATGCAAAAATCTTCTGTAGACTTCGAGAAAGTAGGTAGGTCCCTAAAGATTTAACATGACGAGCTTTGGAAAAGAGAGGCATCATAAATAAATATATTAAAATTATACAATATGTGTATAATGAAACTAGACCCACCGTGAGGACAACCATAAGGAAACTATTGACTTTCCATCACAATTTACATGAGGGTTCTACATTAAGCCTTCATCTTTTTACATCCTTATAGACGAATTAACGAGACATGTAGAAGATGAGGCACCATGGTGTATATTGTTTGTTGATGATATTGTTTTAGTGGATAACACAAAAGTAGAGGTAAATGCTAAGATAGAAATTTGGAGAGAAGCTTTAGAATCAAGAGAGTTCAAGATAAGTAAGCTGAAACTGAATATATTGAATATTGAAGGCCAAAATACACCAAAAAGCGAACAATTTCAATACCTAGTCTGAATCATACATGTGGAGGGAGAGATTGGTGTAGATGTTATCATATAGTTAAGAAATGATGGACTAAGTTATGCTTCAGGTGTCTTGTGTAATCGGTGCATACCAATGAGATTAAAAAAATATTACAAGACAGAAGATCAACTATGATTGATGGTATAGAGAGTTAGGCAACTGGGAAACAATATGGCAAAATGAATCTAGGTAAGATGAGGATGCTAAGATGGATATGTAGTAAAACTAGGAGAAAGATAGGGGTAGGCACAAATGAATTCGTGTGATAATAGAGGTAGCGCCAATTAAAAATAAAATAAAATAATAAGATCAAGATGGTATGGGCAAGACCAATATGTGCCTCTCTTTGGGAAAAGTAACACTATCTACATTAAGGGTAACAACAGGGAGATAAAGGAAAGCAAAATTAACTTTGGTTGAGATAAAAAAAAAAATGTTATATTGTGGTTTGCCTGATATTATGGCCCTTAATAGAGCTTAATGGAGAAATAAGGATACTTGTAGTTCCCCAAGTAGTTGGGGAAATGTTTAGTTGCGTTGAATACTGCAATATATATACATACACGTACAAAGTATATATGGATGGGATTCTTAGCAATTAGAAGTTTGGTTTAAACAGTTTTAACTGTTATTCTTTTGGTTCTTATGAAGGATTTAATTGGTGCCATGAAAATAGACTGCCAAGTTAGAAAAAAGCTTGTTGAGGCCAATATCTGTTTCGCATGCAAGCACTGAACATTTTAGAAAAAAGATGAAAATACTAGATCACTTCGTTAGAATTGTGGAAGTGATAAAAAATTGGGACACACCAATCACCTCTATAAATATATATTTTTTTAATAGAAACTAGATATAGAAGCAAAAAACAAAGGAACATCAGACTCGATTAATTCCAGCAGTTTTTTTGGCAAGACCCTCAAAGGGTGAGCAATAGATCCCTACAAGGCTTGAGAAGCTAGCAAGCCGATTAGGACACTCATTTGCCTGGTGAGGACACCAAACAAAGGAGTAGTGAACTATATTAAAATTAGTCAACTATATTGGTTCCTCAATTAGATTTGAAAAGAGAGAAAAAAAATTTTTTTTTTGACTGGGAATTAATAATCTCAGCTTTAAGGAATCAATTTTATTGCATATGGTTTTGAAAAGCGTATTGTCACATATTCTTTTCACGTAATTTTTTTAATATGTCTATGGACTTGTCTATGATAATTGTCACTAGAATTCCCTTTAGTCCACTCTTTCTAGGAGTGATGAATGGAGTCGAAGGATTCTAGACAAGAATCCACAATTGGATGGATTTCACAATCTCTATAGTATGCCATATGTGGTACAAGTATTCTAGTAGGACTATGGATTTTTTTGGAGTCCATGAACGGAATAAAAGGAGTCGGGCAAAGAAAAAGACTTATTTAGAATTTCTTAGATAGGGAGGATACTATAGTTGTAGTCTAAACAAAATTTTGTAGGCTTGCTAGGTAAAATGATAGGAAATTGATAAATCCATATTTCATAGTTTCTGTAGTATACCATGATTGATGGATTTTATGGTTTATGCAGCTTCTATAAATATATATATATATATATATATATATTTTAATAGAAACTAGATATAGAAGCAAAAAACTAAGGAACATCAGACTCGATTAAATCTAACAGTTTTATTGGCAAGACCCTCAAAGGGTGAGCAATAGATCCCCACAAGGCTTGAGAAGCAAGCCAATTAGCACACTCATTTGCCTGGCGAGGACACCAAACGAAGGAGTAGTCAACTATATTAAGATTAGTCAACTATATTGGTTCCTCAACTAGATTTGAAAAGAGAAAAAAAAAAAAGGTTTTTGACTGGGAATTAATACTAGTCTTAGCTTTAAGGAATCAATTTTAGTGCATATGGTTTTGAAAAGCGTATTGTCATACATTTTTTTCACATAATTTTTTTCATGTCTATGATAATTGTAACTAGAATTCCCTTTAGCCCACTCTTTCTAGTAGTGATGAATGGAGTTGAAGGTTTCTAGACATGAATCCACAATTTGATAGATTTCACAATCTCTATAGTGTGCCATATGTGGTATAAGTACGAAGGCTATAAATTTTAGGAGTCCACGAACAGAGTCCAATTGATTCTAGAGAATAGAAAGAGTAATTTAGAATACTAACCAGAAAATTGATAAATCTAACATTTGATGGATTTCATAGTTTCTTCAGTATGCGTATGTGGTATAAGTATTCTAGTAGGACTATTGATATTTTGGAGTCCATGAACGGAATAAAAGGAGTCGGGCAAAAGAAAAAGACTTATTTAGAATTTCTTAGATAAGGAGGATACTACAGTAGTAGTCTAAACAAAATTTTGTAGGCTTGCTAGGTAGAATGATAGGAAATTGAGATGGATTTTATGGTTTATGCAACATACCATACGTGTCATAAGTATTGAACTATGCCCGTAACTTTTTAGGAGTCCATGAACGAATTTGAAGGATTCAAGAGCAAGAGCAATGTAGAATTTGCTGGTTTGGTGGATAATATAACAGTACAATCTTATGACAAATTATTAGGATTATTAAGAAAAAAATTTATAAAAATTTGCTAAATTGACAATTTGATGGATTTCATAGTTCTCTATAATGTCATATGTGGTAAAGTATTTTACTATAGCTATGACTTATTAGGAGTCCATGAATTGAAAGATCTGGGAGAATAGCTAGTAATTTAGAATTTGTTGGTATATAGGAGAAAATTTTATAGACTTACTATAAAAATTCTGGGAAATTGATAAATCCTTAATTTGATGGATTTCACTGGTTTCCCAGTGTACTATATGTGGTATAAGTATTGTACAATGGTTACGGATTTTTAGGGACCACGAACGAAGTTGAAGAATTTGAGAGAATAGGAAGAGTAATTTAAAGTTTATTGGTCTAGATGGATAATGTAATGGTACAATCTAGAGAGAATTCTGTAGTTTATTCCACAATTTGATTGATTCCCTAAATTTTATAGTATACCATATTTGATAATTTCACAGTTTCTACGATGTATCTTATGTGACGTAAGAATTGAATATGGGCCTTTTTATGGCTATGGCTTTTTAGGAGTCCATGAACAGAGTTCAAAGATCCAGGAGAATATAAAGAGCACTTCGGATTTCTTGGTTTCGGTGAATATGTATACTGAAGAAAATGTTGTATGCCTATTAGGTCAACTTCTAATTAAGACATTGACACAAACACATTTTAATTTCTTTCACAATTTATGCAATATAGCACAGGTTCTAAGTGGTACAAGTGTTGTACTATAGTTATCATTTTTCAATAGTCCATGAATAGAGTTGAAAGATTCGAGAGAATATATATGAAAAGTAATTTAGAGTTTCTTGGTGTGGATGGGTATTGTAAGGGTACAAACCATATGCTACAGATATCATACTATGGCTGTGACTTTTTGAGTGTCCATGAATGAGTTGACAAATTTGTTAGAGGCTACTGCCATATTTGATAGATCTCACAATGTATGCAGTATACGCTATGAATTTTCAGTAGTCCTTGAATGGAGTTGATGGATTTGGGAAGATCAGTTTAGAATTCCTTGGTTTGGTGATAATTTAATGTTTCAATCTTGAGAAAATTGGGATTTCACAACTCCAATTTCATGGATTTCACAATTCCAACATTGTATCATATGTAATGCAAGTATCATGTTATGGCTATGACTCATTAGGATTCCATGAATAGAGTTACATGATTTGGGAAAATAGCAACACTATTATAGAGTTTCTTGATTTGGGTGGATATTGTAAGGATACAAACCTAATGTGGTACAAGTATTGTGTCTATGACATTTTAAAGAATTCACGAACAAAGTTAAAGGATTGAGGAGAATAGAAAGAGTTATTTAGAGACTCTTGGTTTGGGTGGAAATTGATTTACGAGACTAGCAGAATATGAAGAAAGTTTTACAGGCTTTATAGATATACATTTAGGAAATTGATTTGACTTGTGAATGAGCTCATAATGAATGGTACAAGTATTAGACTATGTATTAGTCTTAGTACAGTAGTCAATTAGTACTGAGTACTTAGTAGTATTTCCTATCAAATAAAGACATGAGATGTGTAAATACATTAGCAACCTGTATTTGTAGTGTAGTTGAGAGATTTTTAAAAAAAAAATACCACATGGTAAAATCTAATAGAATAGTTCCTTAAAAATCTATCCACTAAACTTGTGAATGAGCTCATAATGAACGGTACAAGTATCATACTATGTCTATAAAGGAAAATAATCCAGTAGTTAAGTAATATTGAGTACTCAGTAGAATACCCTATCAAATAATAATACGTGGTTTGTGAATACATCAACAACTTGTAATTGTAGTGCAGTGGAGAGATTTCTAAAAAAAAAATACCATATGAAAAAATTTAATAGGGTATTTCCTTAAAAGCCTCTACATTCATTACAAATTTAAGTTGCTGACATATTTACATACCACATGTCATCATTTAATAGAGATTATTACTCAGCACTCATTTCTATGACATTGTCACTGTTTGGTAATATATTATATTTGAAGTATCTCACAATATTTACAGTACACCATATGTGATTTAAGTACCAATAGCTAAACTTTTAGGGATACAAACTATTTGGTAGTTCGTAAACCGAATTAAAGGATTCTGGAGAATAGAAAGAGTAGTTCAGAATTTCGTGTTTGGGTAGGTAATACAATCTTACAATCCAGAGAACTTTGTAAGTTAATTACGTAACTTTGAAGGAAATTGATAAATTCACAATTTGATGGATTTTACTGCTTCAACAATATACCATGTGGTACAAGTATTGTACTATGGCTATTACTTTTTGGGATTCCATGAACAAAATTGAAGGATTGGGAAGAATGGAAAGAGTAATTTAGAGTTTCTTGGCTTGAGTGCAAATTGTAATGGTACAAAGCGTACATGGTACAAGTCTCATATTATGGGCTCGTTTGATACAGTTTTTTTACCAAGTTTTTTTTAAGTTTACAAGTAAAAAAGTTAGTTTTTTTTTATTTTTTTTGCTTTTCTGGTTTTACTTTAGTTAAAGATAAACAAAAAAAACAAAAATAGAAAAGCAAAAAAATTAGAAAAACTTAACTTTGTTGTTTATAAGCTTAAAAAAACTAAGTGAAAAAGCTGTACCAAATAGACCCTATATCTATGACATTTTAGAGTCCATGAACGAAGTAGAAGGATTCAAGAAAATAGGAAGAGTAATTTAAAGTTTCATGGTTTAAGTAAATATTAATTTTATAGTTTCTGTTGTATACAATATTTAATCGATTGCACATTTTTTATAGTATACAATATGTGACACAAGTACTATATTATGGTTATGATTTTTTAGGACCATGGCATTTAAGGGTTAATGGACAGAGTTAGAGAATTCAGTAGAATTGAAAGTGCAGTTTAGAATTTCATGGTTTAGTCGATTGACAATGTAATGTATAATTTTGAAGAAAATTTTGTCCGTATCTTTTTAGACGTCAGTGGACAGAGGTGAAGGATTTGGGATAATAACGAGCAATTTAGAATTTCTTTGTTTGAGTGATAATTTTGGGATAATAAAAATAGCAATCCATCAAAAATGGTTTAATGTAGAAAACTTCCAGGATATTGATAAATCCATAGTTTGATGGACATAGTTTCTACATTATACCATTTTGATAGATTTCACAGTTTTAGTTTGTACCATGGCTGTGAAATTTTAAGAGTCAATGAATGGAGATGAATAATGAGGGAGAATAGGAAGAGAAATTTAGAATATAATTTTTTGGTGGATGACTAAATGGTAAAAAAATTAAAGGCCCTTTACGTAAACTTCTAAGAAATTGATAAATCCACTAGTTGGTGATTTTCACAATTTCTGCAAACCAAATGTGGTGTATATATTTTACTATGGCTAAAAATGTTTAGGGCTATGACTTATTAGTAGTTTATGAACATAGTTGAAGCATTTAGAAGAATTTGAAAAGTAATTTACAATTCCTCTGTTTGGGTGATAATATAATAATACTTTGTAGAAAGTATTACAATCTTGAGAAAATTTGGTAAGTTTATTATGGGAAAAATATAGGAAATTAATAAATCCAAAATTTGATTAATGGATTTCATAGTTTTAGGTACAAGAAGGCAATGACATTTTATAGTTTTGCAATATACAATGCGTAATAAAAGCATTGTATGAACAGTTGAAGATGCCAAAGAAGAAGAAGAGTGATTCTGAATTTCTTAACTTAGGTGAGTATGTAATTGTAAATCTGAAGAAAGTTTGGTTGTTTTTTTTTTTTTTTTTTTTTTGGGTTAGATATGTGTAGGCAATATAAAGGCTTGCCTCAAAACGACTATACTTCAAAGTATACCCTCTAGCAGAAGGACACCCAAGTCAAATGGCAGGACTTGGGACATTCATAACAGCAGGACAGAGGTATCGCATGGATTGGTGGCTAAGGATAGAGGATCACTGAGGTGAGAGGCATCACCTCGATCACAAAGGACCTTGAGTCTGTTAAGGTGGAGGAGAACATCCCAGCCTCAGTCTGGCTGGCAGAGAGCATCTTGAGCACATAACCTTGGTGACCATGTGTCATCTAGGTATACATTAGAAATGCCTATAAATAAAGTCTGCTACCCCAAGGGTAAGCAGAGACAAAGAGAGGAGGTAAATCCATGCCAAAGTACTGCTAGAGTATGACTGTCATTCTCTCTTTCTTCACAGTATGTTCTGTTCTTCAGCTCCATACGATCCTACTGTCCATGCTGATCATCTGGTAATCCTATCTCTCCAAACCCACAGTTTACATCATTTACATTAAGGTGACTCCACTAGGGAGATAGGGTTGGTGGATGGTCAGCACCCGTAGAGGTCTACGAACAATTTCGGAGATGGCTGAACAAAAGAATTTGTCTAGTCGTCACCCAAAACTTACCCCCGATGTCACTGAGGACGCCTCTACCTTGGGTCAAGTCGAAATGCTCGCGGCTCTATAGAAGTTGGGTGACACCATATTTCCCTTAGTTTCAAAAGCAATCCCAGCCTAGGCAATGACTAATGCCAGTCAGGCTGACCCGTCCAACGTAATCCCACTACCGATTCAAGTACTGACACTGCAACTCGGGGCAAATCCAACTCCCACTATTAACTCAGTCATGTCAATAGTAGAGCAGCTCACGAAAGCTATAGGTATCGCCTCTAGGGTACAACTTGTAAGCGACACTGACTCTGACTCTACTGCTCTCCCTCAGTAATTCGTCACTATGGCAGATACGAAAGCAATACTACTACAAGAAAGGATAAAGCAAATCATGCCTTTATTGCCTGATCCAAACATTAAGCCATCGTATCTGGCTGGGATTCTTACTCTGCCTTACCCTGAGGGATATACTACTCTCAAATTCCTCCATTTTGACATGAAGGCTGGCAATGCCAGAGAACACATCGTTAGATTCATTGAATCCCTAGGGGTTCATGGATCTAACACGAGCCTTTGCCTTCAAGAATTTTTCAAATCCCTCACGGACAGGGCATATAGTTGGTATGTCAATTTACCAACTAATTCTATCCTAACTTGGGAAGATATAGTCAACAAGTTTTACATAAAAAATTTCTAAGCACAGGAGCAAGTCTTGTCCCTCTCCCTAGTGTTTGAAGTCTAGTGACTAGGAGAGGATATCCTCAGTTTTGTCCAAAGGTTTCAAGATTGGGCAATGGAATGTCACAAGCAAATCGAGGAAATCAAACTCGTAGAGATATGTGTTCATGGGATGCTTCAAGAATATCGAGTTTATCTTATGAACCAATTGATCCCCACATTCTCTGCCCTACTTGAAGCTGCTCGAAATCTCAGGACCACTATTAATCCACCTACCTGAGGAAATAGGTGGAAGGGCAACAAAAACCAACTCGCTGCAGCATCCACTGCTTTGAAACGAAAAATATAAGAGGGTGGTTCGAGGGGAAAGAAGCCAAAGGAATATGAAGATACCCTTCCTTACCCCTGCGCTATAAATGAAGTCAAACTCCTGGTGGAAGAATAGGTCAATGAGGGGAGCCTGACACTTCTCGAGGCGAAAGAAACAATCTTCAAGAGAGATAGAGAAAGCAATGCTTTCTGCATATACCACAGGACCCTAAAGCACTCCATTGAGGACTGCTGGACCCTGAAGAGAATTTTTCAAAAGAAACTCGCTGCAAAGGACTTATGCTTCAGAAATGGGAAGCAATTTGATGTTCGAACCAACCCATATCCCAAACGTAAAGATAAAGCAAAGAATGTGAGCATAGTAGCTTATTATGACTCTCTTGAAGCGGATAAGGGATATGATGATTTCTCTAGCCAATGGAGAGAAGATTATGAGCTCGATGATGATGAATTCTATGAGACTAAAATGGCATCCTATTTCGATGAGAATGAGGAGTTGGCAGATTACCAGCCACCCCCCGTCGTGGCTGATCCTGACATGCAGGCCCAGGCATTATAAAATTATGTCAAATTCAAGCGATTCTTCGATTAGCTCGGGCTCTCCAGCAATGCTCAATTAGAAGCCATGAAATCTATAATTCAAATTGCAGCTGATCATCATAAGGAATGCATGAGACTTGAAGGGTCAGTCCTTTAAGATATCCGAGACAATTCCAATGCTATCACATTCTCAGAGGTAGATAAAAAACACCCATTCTCACATAACAGACCATTGTATGTGACTGCTTACATCAATGGAGTGGAATTCAAGAGGGTCTTTCTTAATGGAGGAGTATCAATAAATATCATGCCCCGAGAGACCTTCGAAAGGACTCGGATTCTTAAAAATGGCCTGATAAGTCAGTCAGTGTCTATCATTGGGTTTGGGGGAGAAAAGAAAGCAACCTTGGGTTACGTAGTTATCTATCTTGCGGTGGGGAAGATTCGAGTAGCAACCAAATTTCATGTAATTGATGCTAACACAAACTATCATGTTATACTTGGAAGGACTTGGATGCAAAAATATGGAGCGATCCCCTCGAGCTATCATCAATGCATGAAAGGTAAATGGGTAGGCAACATTGTTACCATCAAAGCTTTCGATCATCCATTCGAAGTAAACGAAGCCTGTCTGCGAGGGCGAGGTGCTCATTGAGTAACATTGACCTTGCGACCAATGATGTTATTGACGTCAAGGAAAATGACACGTGCCATGAAGACATGATCGATAAGCCTGAGCCCGCCCCTGAGTATATACAAGATGGGCTAAAGCCTTAGCAAGAAGAACTTGAAGAAGTAAAATTGAGGGTTGGTGAATGACCCCATCGACTAGTCTTCATCAGCAAAGGCATTTAGTTAGAAGAGCGAAGGAAATTCAGCCTGTTGTTGCAAAAATATGATGATGTGTTCGCTTGGAATTACCACGAGATGCGAGGACTCAGTCCTGATCTAGTCTCCCACTCACTCTATCCTAAAACTTATCGTAGTTCTGAAACCCCAGCGGTTCACTCCAATGACATAAAAAATAAAAAATAAAAATTGGAATAGAGTTTGATTTAACTAATCTAACTATTGAAAAGCGAGTTTGAATTAATAAAAGACAGTCTTGAAACTAATTGTTCCAATAAATTGGTTCACTAAGAATTCTAATGGAGGTTTTTAATAACTCAAATCATTGACTGCATCATGAGTCTTTGATTCAGAAGATTTAACGATATAAACTATTATTCTTTAACAATCAATCCCAGAATAAATGAGGTTTTAAATCATAGATGCATATTATGGACTTGTGCAGTAAATATGCCAAATTAGGGTTTGTGCATAGATATTACCAAGCATAATCAAAGATCTAAGTTTTCGTAAATATCTAGGCTTTGATTTCAAAAAATTAAGAAGAAGAAGAATTGAAACCCTAATTACCTCCATTGTTAATCTAAGATCTTCAATTGATTTTTATAATTGATCTAAGATAGAATCTAACCATTCAATACTATAATAGGTACGCAAAACTATATATAAATTTATTGAAAAACTGTGGAACTGATTACATGAATTGAGAAAACTAGGAAAACTTTGTAAAACTACTTTATTATACTCCTAAAGCTCTCAAAGAAGACCTAAAAGTCACTACTAGTTGAAGCCCTCAAAATAGGCCACAAACTCAACTTTTATAGGCTGCTGAAATACTAAAATTTTGCAGATTGTTCGAATGGCCTGGCCCACTGTTCGAACGGCCTTCTAACACACATCAGATGGCAAAACTGCTCACAGTAATTTCAAACATTGTTTCAGACCTGATTCAGACGGGTTAAATTCTTGTAGTAATTTCGGACGTTATACTCCATTTGAAATACCGTTCGAACGGGCTTATGCACCGTTCAAATGCGAAACACCATCGTTTGAATGATCTTTTCCAATTTTGTCCAAATTCATCATTTTTAAGCCAGAATTCCTATTTACATCAAACAATCTAAGTTAATAATGAGTTAGGACTAAAATAACATAAATAAACCTATTCTAGGTCTAATAAGCAACTAATTAAGGCATAGAGATTGCACTTTTGGAGTACAATCACACCCCCAACTAGCTTTTTGCAAGTCCTTACCAAAATAATAAAAACTAAAAAGATAATTTCCAGATTCGCGGGAGTCATGAGTGCATTTAGCATATACACCAAGCATTTAAACCCTTAAATTACCCCTAGTAGACGAATAATGTCTTGTGAGGGCTTGCAGTAATGATACCCACAAACATCTGTCCATGTCAAGCAAGCAATGATAAAGAGAGCAATTGAAGTATACAACAACTTGCCTAAGATAATTCTCCATTCGCCCTAAATCATGAATCATGCAAGATTAAGGCATAAAAGCTCATAAAAAAAAAATTCACATTAGGATGTACTATCAATGTAATATAACTCAAATGTATCAATCTCATGCAATTATATCCTTTATGCTTTGATCCAAATCTTACCGGGCATACACTCATAAAAATATGAATACATGAGTCACTCAATGGAAAGCTCATCATAAAAATAAATGTATATAACATGCAACAAGAGCAATCCAATAAAAAAAACCATAAAGAGGTAAGTGTATCGACTTAGCATAGCTTCCTGAAAGAATATTCACAGTAAAAGTAATAATCAAGAAATTGACATAGATGAATTATACACAAGAATTTTCAATTCATGTATACTTTCGGATCAACTAAAGTCTGTTGCATGAAGAAGAAAGATGTATAGAGAGAGAAAGGGTAAAATACTCTGAACATGTGTGATTAAGGCATGTAATGATTAATAAATACATATTTCCACTTTCCAATTCACATGACAATACTTTTTTTTTTCCTCTTGTTTTTCTTTTTCACTTTCACTATTTTTCATACTTCTTTTCTCTCTTTTTTTTTGCATCACATCATAAATAAATTATCTTCTTTCGTTTCAAGCTCTCACTATCACAAAGATCACATCTCTTTTCATAAGAAGTATTTCAATGATTTGGCTTTACCAACAATGATATATAAATGGATCAAGAGAAAAGATTTAAAAATTTATGGCTCCAAGAAGAAGAATGACCTATCAATATATCCGAAATATACCAAGTTTGAAATTCAAGAGAGTATAAGTGTCAATAACCCTAATTATTAAGGATAATGAATGCACGAAGTATCAACATAAGATATCATATAATAAGATAGTGCATTATGATGTAATCTCCCTCTTATAATGCTTTTATGACAAAAACTTGTAATGTATCATGATAAGAAGGTAAACTAACAATTAAGTTTCAAGTTTAGTCCAATGCATAACTCTAATCATCCTTAAATCAAAGATTGCATAGATATGAATATTGTTATGGTTCTCACAAAATCATGTTCAATGTTCAATAATCACCTAATCAAGAAATATATGGAAATGCGTATCAAAAGGTACAAACCATAATATTCGAATCATATGATCCTCAAACTATTACCAAAGAACTCAAGTGGTGGAAGGATAGTCAATCTGAATTAACACCTAAGACCGATCAATAAAGCATCACAAGGTTTGATGTATATAACAAAATATAAAAGTAAGAAAAAACATTTTGTGTTTTTTAATGCAAAAACAAAACAAAACTACTTCTCTCCCAAACTAAAGTTATGCAATGTCCTCAATATATGAAAAAAAAAAGGGCAAAATAAATAAAGAATGAGGGAAGGATGAACAAAAATGGGATGCCAAAAGAACATTCCCAAACTAGAAAAAAAAAACTCTATAAAAATAAATACCCTAAAAATAAAAAATAAAATAAAATAAATAAAAATCTACTAACTACTCCTACTTCTATTAAAATTAGAGAGGAGATCACCCAATGCCACATAGGAGAAATTTGCTATCATCCCAGATATTCACTCTTGAACCATAGAAAGAGTTCAAACAAACATAATAATAAACAAGTGCTTCATTTATGTTGAACTCAAGAATATAATAGTGTAGCACACAATGACCAAAAGGATCATAGAATTTGGAGAAAGTCTCTATTTTCTCTCCTTCATCCTCCTCACTTCTTTCTTGCGTGGAGTCTGTGGTTTTGGGCTCCTTTCTCTTTGATTCCTCTTTCTCGAGCACTTTTCCCTTACCTCTTCTTTAGGTACTATGTCCCTTAGTTCAGATACCTCTGGAAAGATAAGTATCTCTTCGTTATCCCCAATCCTCATCTGTATCCACCCTAGGAACTTCTTCTCTTAGTTTAGACACCTTGGGAAGGATAGTTTCTTCTATGAGTGTTTCATTCATAGGGTTGGTGATGGATTGATCTTGGTCAATGAGATGAGAAGGGTTTACATGAGTTTCAGCCTCTTGTTGTGCTAATAGTAGAGCCATGCTCTTCTGAAGATCTTGCAAGATACTCATGTGTTGGTTAAGTTTTTGTTCTATCCTATCCACCCTATTTGTAGGCCCTCTCAAATCATTGGTTAATTGGTAAAGAGGTTCATCAAACCTAGAGCACACACTTGTTTTATTTTGCACAAATTGGGGTAGTATGTTGTCTTGCCTCTAGATAGAAGGATAGTAGGGTAATGGCAGAGATGGTGTATAGTAATAGTCTGGTGTAGTATTGGGATGGAACTTGACAACGCCACTCCAGATTGTAGGTAGGTGGATAAGGGTTGTTAGAATTAGCAGCATATATGTAGTCTCTAAGCGATATATGAGGGGTTGCAGGTGCATCCCTCATACCATGCTTGCTCGTATAGTTATCCATAAATAAGCCCAATTCTACCTCCAAGCCTCCACGCAACAAACCACCAATTGGACAATTTCAAACCAACCTATCCTCCAAATCTCTATAAATTATACCCCCAATTAGTAAATAACACCACTCCAACCAAACTAAAATAAAAATAATTACTCAAAAATAAAAGATAGAACAAAGTTACCTAAGTGAGCTATTGAGTCTCTTTATGATCTTTAAATGATGGTGAAGTGTTTTTGTCAAAATTAAATCTCTAAAATTCATCCTCCAACGCCAACTGCCAGAACTTCCCCGATAATGGCACCAAAATTTGACTTGCACCGAACGGTGTCCTTGAACGTGACCAAAGGTAATAAAAAAATGTAAGATCTCAAAACAGTATAACGCTGTGAAGTCCGCGGTCAATCCACAAGGAAGAGAGTTAGCACATTTAGGAAAACTTATCTTAGTTCAGAAACCCTAGGGGAACACTCTAATAAAATAAAAAGAAAATAGTTGTGGGATAGAGTTCGATTTAACTAATCTATCTATTGAAAAGCAAGTTTGAATTAATAAAAGAAAGTCTTGAAACCAATTGTTCCAATCAATTGGTTCACCTAGACTTCCAATTGAGACTTTTGATAACTTAAATCATTGACTACATCGTGAGTGTTTGATTCAAAAGATTTATCTATAAAAACTATTATTCTTTAACAATCAATCTTAGAATAAATCAGGTTTTGAATCATAGATGCATACCATCAACTTGTGCAATAAATATACAAAATTGAGTTTGTACATAGATATTACGAAACATAATCAAACATTTAAGTTTTTATAAATATTTAGGGTTTGATCCCAAAGAATTAAAAAGAAGAAGCATTGAAACCCTAATTATCTCCATTGTTTATCCAAGATCTTTAATTGATACCAATAAGGAATCTAGTTACTCAATGTCATAATAGATACACAAAAACATATGTAAATTTATTGAAAAATTGTGGAATCTAATTACAAGAATTGAGAAAATTAGGAATTTGATTGCAGGAATTGAGAAAACTAGAGAAAACTATGTAAGGCTCTCTATTATACTCCTAAAGCTCTAAAATGAAACCTAAAACTCACTACTAGTCTCAAAACATGCCATAAACCCAATTTTTATAGGCTGCTGTAACCGTTTGAACGACCTAGCCCACCGTTCGATCGCATTGTTCGAACGGCCTTCTAATACACATCGGACGGAAAAAGTGCTCGCATAATTTCAAATGCTACTTTGGACTTGATTTAAACGGGTTAAATGCTTGTAGTAATTTCAGACGTTGTACTCCGTTTGATGCACCGTTTAAATGCTAAACACCACTGTTCAAACAGTCTTCTCAAATTTTGTCCAAATTTTACTTTTTAAGCCAAAATTCTTGTTTTTTTATATCAAACCATCCAAATTACTAACGAGTTAGGACTAAAATAATATAAATAAACTTATTCTAAATCTAACAAGTAACTAATTAAGGCATATATTGCACTTTGGAGTGCAATCAGTATCGCTTATACCACCTAACCAATTTTTATAGCTGTTTGCATTGAAATAAGAACCCTTTGACATCTAGTGTTATGGAGACAACATGTTGAGTGAATGAATTATTGTCACGTCAATAAATTATAAATTTTTAGTGGACTTGACTTAACAAATTGTTTAATGGAAATAAATACGGTTAAGACGAATGTGACTCTACCCTTGGTGGTATCTTGAAGATTTTTTTTTTTATGCCCCTTGGTTCTTTACTTGGTGCAATTTATTAAACTGGTAGGAAATGTTCAACGTAGTGAATTTTTTTTATGGCCAATCCATAGAAAATGTTCAACACGGTCTGCTGTGATCAGTTTTACTAGCATTTTAAACTAACGAATTCATGTCACATCTTTTGCTTTAAAGTAATGATTTTCTTTACTTTTTTTTTTTTTATCACCGCATACACAAAATGTTCAGTAGAATAACAAACTAAGACTAGCTTAGTTGGTCAGAATCTTAACTTCTCTTAAAAAGGTCAAGAGTTCAATTTCCCGTCCTCTGATCCCCTCCTTGACTTAGACCCTCCCTAATGTAATTTTTTTCGATGTACCAAAAAAAAATGTTCAATAGAATGATAGAAGTGCTTACCTTATTGAGCCAGTAATATAATATTGAGTGTTGTGGTTAGAGTCGGTGGACTTACTTTGCCCAAGTAGTCGTGTATGATATTTCCTTGGCGCCAACTCTTCACAATAAATTAAGAAAAAAATCTCATTTTTAAGCTCTAGTTAAATTGGTATTTAGTTATGTCCTTTTACTTCGAGGATATTCCAAAATTACCCCTAGACTTTCATTTTTGTTCTACTTTTTCATAATTCCAATGACCATCCTTTCAAAAATACCATTTTTGCATTTAAGTACAGCGTGATCAGTGAAAACTATCACGCGAGACCCCACTAAATATGAGCGAAACTTGTCCAAAGCAAAAACAATAACCAACAGTTCTTTTTCGGTGGTGGTATAATTTATTTGGGCCTCAATCAATGTTTTGCTCGCATAATGTAACACATGAAGTTTCTTCTCGTTTCGTTGGTCCATTCTCAAAAATACCATTTTTGCAACCATTGTCCATTCTCCTTAAGGGAAAAACCTCAATTTTTTTTTTTTTGGTGACCTTATTATTCTTTCAGCAAGAAAATTGCTTTTGCGAGTGGGAATTCATTCGGGCATTTGTCCAAGATGAAACGCATGGACAAAATTCCGTAAGGCCATGGGTTGCTGAACATAAATAAAGATGCTTATATGTATACTTAAAAACATAAGTTTGGAAAGATTGTGACTTTCTTTTTATAACGAAGCCATGTGATGATTACATTGGGATGTTAAGGGCCCGTTTGATATAGTATTTTTGTTAAGTTTTTTTTAAGTTTGTAAGTACAAAAAGTTAAGTTTTTATAATTTTTTTATTTTTCTGGCTTTACTTTAACTAAAGATAAGCAAAAACACAAAAAAGTTAAAAAAATTGTACTTTTTTCTTAAAAGCTTAAAAAAAAAATAGACAAAAACAGAGTGCCAAATGGACTCTAAATTAGGAATGGCCGGACCGAGGGTTACCCATGATTTGTAATGACGCAACTAGTACATAAGTATGGGAGACAAGGTTGCACGGTGGGCTGCTTGAGTTTACCTTCTTGTCTACCACAAAAAAAATAAATAAGGAAAACACAAAACAATAAAAGAGAAATATAGAACACCCAATAAACAAACAAAAAAAATACGAAATAAGAAAAAATAGTAGTCAACAAAATAACCCCACGAGGACCAAAAATATGCAAATAAAAAAAAGGAAAAAGAAACTAAATGGGAAAAGATGACGTGTATACAATGTAATAATAAAGACAAAGTGAAATGGGACCACAATGGGCCTCTAATTCCAATTTTTGTAACATTTTGCTTTAAAATAAGCAACCTTTACCATACTGTGTTATAGAGACAATGTTTAGTGAATGTGACTCTTACGATTAGGTATGCTCCTCCGTTGTATCTCGATGATTGTTTGCACCAATTTTGATTTTTTGAGGGCCATTGGGTCTTTTTTTTGGTGCAATTGATCAACCTCGTAGAAAATGTGCAACCATAGTATGAATTTTTGTTTTTTTAAGGCCACCGGATCTTTATTTAGTGCAACTGATTAATCTCATAGAAAATGTTCAACATAGCCTGCTGCGATCACTTCCCCTAGCACTTTAAACTAACAAATTCTTGTAACACCTTCTGCTTTACATTAATGACTTTTTTTTCCTTCAATTTTATCATCTAAGGTTGCAGATGCAAAATGTTTAATAGAATGACAGAAGCGCTTACCTCATTGAGCCAGTCTAATATTTATTGTTATGGTTGGACTTCTTTGACAAAGTACCATTATGTGCAAGTCGTGTGATATTTGCTTGGCCTCAACTCTTCACAATAAATTAAGAGAAAAAAATTTCATTTGTGTCTTCCTAGTTAGCCCTATATACAATTTCGTCCTCTTATTTTGAAGATATCACAAAATTACTCTATGGCTTTCATTTTTAGCCCACTTCTTTGTAAATCCAATAATCATGCTTTCAAAATTACCATTTTCGTAACTAGAGTCCATTCTCTTCTATAATTTCTCATAAATAGAAAAAGAAAGAAGCTAGAAGACGAAATTTTCAATTTTATTCTTTATTTATTTTTTTAGTTATTTATACAACATAAGAGGTAATTTAATTCTTTATCGTCTAGTTTCTATGCTCAAGTATTTATGACTTCCTTCCGTAAGGTATAATGTGTTTTCATTTTCATTTTTGACATGAAGAATAAATTTGAAAGTTAGTTAAGTTACTTTAACAATATCATGTTATAGAAGTAGTACAAACACACTTGTAATTGAATTTAATCATTAACTCAAAATACATAAATGTTAATACAATTTAGTGTAAGTTTTGAAGAAAGTAAATGAATAAATTAAAATAATAACTACCACTTATAAGTGAAATACGAAAAATATGACATTAAAGTGGCTTGACCATCATTTAGATTTAGGGGTAGTAAAAGTAGGAAAGTATTCCAAAGTGTTATAAAAAGAAGCGCAAAAGAGATAACAGAGGAATCCTAAAACTAAGGGGCAAAACTAAACCTTTGTCAAATGAGGAGCGCAAAAGTGAGGTTTCTCCTAAAAAATTAGATGTCCAATTGTCCACAATGAACAATGATCTTGTTGGTCAGTTGCATACTGAATATCCTGGTATTTGTGTGTGTGTGTATTTTTTTTTTTTTTTGGGGGGGGTGGGGAGCCGGTGATCCTAAAACGAAGGGGCAAAACTAAACCTTTGTCAAATGAGGAGGGCAAAAGTGAGGTTTCTCCTAAAAAAATTAGATGCCCAATTGTCCACAATGAACAATGATCTTGTTGGTCAGTTGCATACTGAATATCCTGGTAGTTGTGTGTGTATTTTTTTTTTTTTTTTTTTTGGGGGGCGGGGGGGGGGAGAGCTGGGCTACTATGATTACGGAACATGCATTTTTTTTATTATGAAGGTCGTTAAAATAGAACTTCGAAACAAAATGAAACATGATTTAAAATTTAATTGATATTAATTTTTATTTTAGTAAATTAAATGAAGCTTGCATTACTAGTTGTAATTTTTATATAAAACCCCGTTAAGATGAATTCCTAACTTCATCCCCACTGACCATTATGTTTGGGCAGGAGACACTATGTGTTGATGTTACCATAACTTAAGGAATTGTAACTTAAACTATGGTGACCATGATTGTCAAAAATAAAATTGTCAAAAACATGGAGTTTTCTTGCTTGAGATTGCCTATGCATGGAATTGTCAAAAACATATTACACTCGTGACAAAGCCAACTCATTAACATCAAGGTGCTAAGGACTTAATGAATTTGAGGATTTAGGGAGGAGAGCCTAATGGTATTTACTGCTGCATGAGGAAGCATTTCAGTCTATAAATCTTACCCCCCCCCCCCCTAAAAAAAAAAAAGGAAGAAGAAAGGTAGGTCCAGCACTTTCTTGGATAATGGATCATAATTTTACAGTATGCGTGATTTAAGGCTACGATCACATAACTAGGTTTGGGATTCGCACAATTTAAATGGAGCATAATGTCACACTTCGCAAAATTTAAATGGAGCATAATGGCACGCTTCGCACATCTGTGGGGTCGCTCAAATTTGATCCTTCGAAATAGCTCTTTCTCCTCACAAAAGCACTTGGCACAAGCAGACTGGTCGCAATCGTTACAGTGATAGAACCACTCACTTGTGTCTATTTCTTTCTCGCAAAATTCACAGTAATACTCCTCTTCAGAACCATCCCCTTTAATAGGAGGGGGAACATAACTTAGGATGAAAGGATGTTCGTCGTACCTGTGCATGATATGTCGTGGCCGCAGAGCGCATTTGTAGTGTAAGTTGAAATTGCAAGTGCCACATCCATATGAGAAAATATCAGTCATGTCAGCACATGCAGCGCAACCACCTCTGCGGCAATTGTCCCTTAGAAGGAGGGGATGGTCGTGAACTTCATGCACGATGGAGCACGGTAGTGTAGCACAGTTTACATCAAGGCAGTAATTGTCGCACACATCGCATCGGAAGGCAAATCCGTTGGAAGGATTACAACAGCCTGGGCAAAGGAAAAGGTCAAACGTACAACACTTTCGGAGCGGGTGTTGGTGACATGGGTGCTGTAACTCGTTCGGTAGGTCGGCACACCATTTGTGGAGGAAAAAATTACTGCATTCACCGCAATTATAAAATGGAGCCGAGATGCGTCCCCCACATGCATCACATATTTTGTCATCCTTCTTCTGCTCATTCAAGAGAGGCAATTCGCTCCCAGTACAAAAATTGTCATTGATGTGCGCATTAAAAAGGGTTAATGGATGGTCATGACTAAAATGATCAAGCTCTACTTCTCTCCTGTTGTTGACCAAGCTGATCCGCTCTACAAACTGGGCAATTAGACTGACTGATCCCTCGGGCACGGGCAAGCGGATCGTATTGGCCTCATCAAGAT